>JAMPIV010020432.1:0-92052 GCA_024509875.1 Oreohelix idahoensis
AGAAACTATTATCAGAGATGATCGACTGTGGTCATCCCAAGGTTGTTTAATCACTAATCCGGTCGTACCCCATGCACTGTCTGGTATGAAAATATATAATACATTAGTAAACGACAATTCTTCCTACAGATCCCAGGTGTCAATATGGGTTCAAACGAAAGGGATTGATTACCCTAATTAAATTAAATTAGATGGTCGCTAAAGTCTCCACATAACAAGAATTGAGGAAAGGGAGTGTAAACAATGAATAGAAAATACCAAATACTGTCAGAGGTGGGAAAAGCTAAAGTGAAGAGCACAGAATGAGTTATAGGATGGCACAGGTAAATGTGACGTTCGAGGTTATTCTGTCACTGAGAGCTGATTTCATCTACCGCTGCAGAGATTAATATCTCTTCTTACCGTTTGCTAGCCACATAATTTGACACTCGTGACTGGTCATTCTATGTACACAAATTAAACGATCGACTAGGGCTCTGAGATAAATGAAGGGTCAAATGAAAGGACAAAACAATGTGCTTAAAGCCGAATACAAATGAAAATAGAGGAAAACACACGCATCAAACAATAATGAGCGTTTTTTTTTTAAATTGTCTACATTACAATCCTTAGTATGGACACACCAAAATAACAGACATATGTGATCCCGTTAAACACCCATTTGAGGCTTATCGGGAATATGGTGTTAGGTCCATATTTTCTTGACCATTGTCACACTAGGGGTGATATGGTCAGCACATAGGGAGACTCAAAATCATGGAGAAGAGAACTGACGACAGACATAAAAAAGGATAGAGAAGACGGGGAAATATAAACTTTAAATTAATATGAAACAAATATAAAGGTATGTTATCAGGCACTCGCAGGAAATAAAGAAGTAGAACACCAGACAACAGAAAAACAACAGACATGAGTGGCTTACCCAGGATTTGAACACTGGACCTTCCGGGCGACAACCCCGCCTAGCCATGCAAGCGAATCACACTATCCGCTCTGCCATCTACGCATCATCATAAAATGATGTTTCAATGGCAGGTCAATAGTGCGAACCACAATACACGACACCAGAAGTCCTCCATGGGCAGTTCAGCCTATTAATGACGCAATCACTTCTGTTGTATTTCTATCAAGCAGTATAGGCCGAATCCAACAAGACCCTTAGGACCTTAATACTGTGTCCAGTAAATGATAGTAGACTAGAACAGTGAGAACAGGATAGTGGGTAGGTTTGGTATTGTACAAACATTTATTACAAATAAGGGAGGGAAACCTGAGTTTATATTTGTTTCATATTAATTTACTGTTTACAGGCCTCAGGTTTCCCTCCCTTATTTGTAATAAATATAAACTTTCAGTGATAGGAAAATTTAGAACCACATTAAGGAAATCAAAGATAGTGGGAAAAAAACAAATATTCTTTTTTTCATTTCAAATCACAGATGACCGGTGGAATATGCTAAAAGAATCAATATCACTGAATCTTTACCAAAGAAGAAATGGGCAAAGATGAAGTGGATGACAGAAGACCTATCAACACCGATTGATACGAATAATGGTTAAAACATGAAAAAAAAATGAGTGTGGAAAAAAGAGCTGTAGCAATCGATTTCTATTTCGGGGCATCTTTTTAATAGCTCTACCCACGACAGCTATCGTGCTTTCTTCTTCCACCATTCGCATTATTGCTGCCCTTAGCTTACCCACTATTCTCTTCCCTGTGGGTTCTAGTCAAGAGTATGTCTGGTTGGTTATTTCCTAAGTATCTCCTGTCCATCAACACTTCCTGTTATCTACATGAGTACTGTGTTCTGTCTGATGTCTATTCCACAGGTCTGTATTTGTTATTACTTCTGACTATCCTATATGGAAAATGCAACGGAGTCATCTGTTGGCTGTAAGTATGGATTCTGAATGCAATTTTGTTGGTTAGAGCGCTGGTCACTCGCGGCAAAGGTGCTGGGTTCGGTTCCCGGTATCATCATGCTCCAGTTTACCCAGCTGTTAATGGGTATCTGAATTTGCTCTTAGGGAAGGAAAAGGCATAGAGGAAGGGAACTGGTCACCCCATCTCTCGATGCTGGACCTAGTATAACGAAGTCTCTAACACTTTCCTTCCCTACGGAGTATCCGCTTTGGGACTACCTTTACCGTTTACAATAGGACCGGTTTTTACATCTGCGTTGAAAAGGAATGTACATTTAAAAAAAATAAAATTGTGCCTCCTTTGGGCGAGGTGCGCCCTGTTATATTAAGGTGCATGTCCAAAAATAAAGGACCGGAAAAGGACAGCAGAGTTCCATACTGGCGTTATAGCAAATAAGGAAATCTTGATTTACGAGTAAGCAATCTTTGTAGACATTCTACATGTGACCTCTTGGTGCAACTCTTAAATGATTATAATAATTGATATAGGGATTTTGTAGTGTCTCCGTGTTTCCATATGACTGCTGGTTAACTATTAATCGAGGAAGTTGAGGGGAACTGCGGTAAGACGTGGAGTACAATGGGTGGGTTTGAAAAAAAATCGAAAAAAGGTGATTCGTCTTACGAGGACAAAAGACAAAGAAAGTAGTCTACGTTACGGCCACAAGGCCTTCGTCAGGAAAAGAAAGAAAGTGAAAGCTAGATAGGAGACATAAGAACTTAAAGAAATATAAAAATAAAACCTAGGTACTTCCCTGAAGGCGAAGCATGGCTGAAAAGGAAGTGACTTCTGACCCCGGATGTACACAATACATACTAAGAAACTAAAAACTAAAAAAACGAAACTGAACAAAAAACTACCCAAATGTAATAAAAGTGGGGACTGGAAATAGAAGAGGTCAGAATAAGTAGGAGATAAATGAATATGAAATAAAAAATCAAGACAAATTAGAAAACGTGTACATCCATACATATTATGGAGGATGGCATAAAAATAGAAGAATAGGATAAGAGTGGAAAGAGTCCAAATAGAGCAAGAGAGGAAAGGGTGACCTCAGACAAAGGTGTGGAAAGTGTTGAGACCGGCTGGTTTTAGACACCGCATGCTGTGGATAAGACGGTTCTCAAGCTGTTCTCGGTTGGCAGTGTCAGGAGCAGGATCGGATCGCAGTGACCTGGATGTCGATGGGACCCTGGTGGTCAGGACTATTGAAGTGTGTGGCAACTGGTGTGGACTTTTGCTGAGAGATGTCATTTAAGTGCTGGCTGAATCTGTCCCCAAGTCGTTTGCCTGTTTGGCCAATATAGGTTTTGCAGCAACGTTTACATATGATCGTATAAATGATATTACGCGATTCACACGTGAAGAGATTAATTTGACTCTATCTGAAGTGGATTTATAGTGAAGTATGAGGGCCTCCTGACGAGAGATGGGAAGCACACGTTGGAGAGCAGAGGTGAGAACATGTTCCGGATAAAGTCTGCTACGGAAGAAATCTAACATCTCTTTTGCTCGAAAGTGGAAGTCATCGTCGTCTTGGCACAACCGGCGGAGGCGGAGAAGTTGTGAAAAAGGAAGGGAGTCACGACAGGCCCGAGGATGAGAAGAGGTATACAGGAGGTAGCTGTGGGCATCTGTCGGCTTGTAGTATACTGAGGTATTAAGGCCGGAGGGCGTGATAGAAATAGTAATGTCAAGGAAGTTGACAGATACCGTGGAGACGAGGGAGGTGAACTTGATGGTGGGGTGAAAGTGGTTGACAAAGTCGATCTTCTTCTTCTTCCGTCCTTAGCCACCGACCGTCAAAGCAGTCAGTGGCCATTACGCCTAGTGGCGTCTTAGGGCAACAGCAGATAGGTTTTCTTTGCCATTGTTTCCCATCACGCCTATTGGCGTCTTTATGGCAACGGCAAATCAATCCATTTGCTGTTGTTTCCGTAATCGAAGTGACTGGCAAACGGGTGATCAGCCCGTTGGACAAAGTCGATGAAGCGATATAAATCAGTCTCAGACATATCTGTGAGACCTATGCCATCATCGATATATTTGCGGTAAAACCCGGGGAAAGGACCGGAGTATTGTTGCCATATCTGATGCTCCATGTGGCCCATGAACAGGCAAGCATAGCTAGGACCCATCTTCGTTCCCATGGCAACACCACTAATTTGGTCAAAAAACTGACCATTGAATTCAAAGGAATTCAGTTGAAGGACCAGTTCAGCAAGACGGAGAAGAGTGACAGTGGATATAGAAGGGCAAGTGCGTTGGTCAAGAAAAAACCGAAGAGCTCGGAGACCATCAGAGTGGGGAATAGAGGTGTACAGAGAACAGACGTCTAACAAGAAAAGACGGTAGGAGCGGTCTGAAGAGAGTCGGATAGAGGAGAAAGTTGTAAGAGCATGATTGGTGTCTTTGACAAAGGAGGGAAGATTCTCAACGATAGGCTGGAAGAGCATTACTCCCGAAGCTTCTCGTCTTAGGATTCATGACAGCTCTTTGGGCAAGCCTGTATTCTACATGCTCCCCAAAATTCATAAGATCGACAACCCTGGCAGACCTATTGTCTCAGCCTGTTCCTGTCCTATTGAACACATTTCTGACTTCCTCGAGAGCATTTTCCTTGCGAATCCTGTGACAAGAGACTACCGCTTTCTTCCACGGATTATTTGCATCGAGCTAAGCTAACTTTAACTAGTTCCACAGTTTTGTTTATTCTTCTTTTTTTCGTTTCGTTGGATTATTTACTTTCTTGTTTCAGTATTTCTTTTCTTTTAGATTTTACGATCGCCCATTTGTTGTTTGTTTCTCATCATCGTATAGTTTTGTAGTACCTATATGTAATTTTTGTCTTTGTCACCTGTTTGTGGCTGACGAAGGGTAAAACCCGAAACGTCCCTTGTCTCATGTGAACTGTTATTAGTAAAACTGATTAAATACCGTTTTATTAGTTTATAAACTTATATTCCTTACCAGTTTTACTGCAGCCCCTTAATTTATTTACTTATACAATAGTCCTGACCACCAGGGTCCCATCGACATCCAGGTCACTGCGATCCGATCCTGCTCCTCTGACACTGCCAGCCGAGAACAGCTTGAGAACCGTCTTATCCACCGCATGGGGTGTCTAAAACCAGCCGGTCTCAACACTTTCCACACCTTTGTCTGAGGTCACCCTTTCCTCTCCTGCTCTATTTGGACTCTTTCCACTCTTATCCTATTCTTCTATTTTTATGCCATCCTCCATAATATGTATGGATGTACACGTTTTCTAATTTGTCTTGATTTTTTATTTCATATTCATTTATCTCCTACTTATTCTGTCCTCTTCTATTTCCAGTCCCTACTTTTATTACATTTGGGTAGTTTTTTTTTGTTCAGTTTCGTTTTTTAGTTTTTAGTTTCTTAGTATGTATTGTGTACATCCGGGGTCAGAAGTCACTTCCTTTTCAGCCATGCTTCGCCTTCAGGGAAGTACCTAGGTTTTATTTTTATTTTTCTTTAAGTTCTTATGTCTCCTATCTAGCTTTCACTTTCTTTCTTTTCCTGACGAAGGCCTTGTGGCCGTAACATAGACTACTTTCTTTGTCTTTTGTCCTCGTAAGACGAATCACCTTTTTTCGATTTTTTTTCAAACCCACCCATTTAATTATTAATCCAAATGCCTCTATCGACTAGTTTCCCATGTTTCCGGGCTCACTACCTGCACTAACTATATTCTTCTTCCTCGTTCGCCCTCAGACTTCTACATTAATGACTTTAATAAAGCTAGTAGTCAACTCAAAGGTTCCTGATATCTCCAAACAGTTTTTCGTGGAGAGAAGTGGGTTGCTGCCATCAGTTACTCCCTTCACTGCTGTATGTTGGGCAGGACTGCAGCAGATGTTCGGCTGTCATGAGGCTGGTGCCACAGCTGCAGAGATCTGTTGTACCAATCTGTACCTGTGGTACAGATGGTACCTTAACCTGTTGTGTCCAGTGTGTAAGCGGATAATGATGACCTGGTCTCGTCTAGATAGCTGGTTATAGGCATCATTGTTTTTATATGGCCTGGGTGCTCTTTTCACACTTGCACTTGAATATGGCTTTTGTAGTTCTTTTAGCCATTTTGTGATAGGGTGGGCGAGAAATGATGATGCTGTTGTGATATGTGATCACTTTCTTGCACACCCCCACCTGACCCGAACAACAATAAAACTCTGATTCTAAGGCAGGAGCTGTATTTATTCATACAACCCTTTCAGTGACCCAAACCCACAAAGCAAACTAATGAACAAACATTAAACAAACATCAAACAAACACCCAGCCAGTGCTCAATTGCTAATGTGTCATCATTTTTTTGTTATCTCCTACCCACACAGGGCTTGCCTAGCTTCGTTTCTTCCGCCTGGACCGCTTTTGAGAAAAAGGGTCTTTCGGTGGTGCGCGCTCTCTTTATATAGGCGACTTGACCAAATCACTCACGGCGTGGTGCGCGAATAGTAATAGCAGGCATCTGGTTCTCGTAGACGAGCTGAGGACTATTTACCGGTTTCTTGCAAAACTTATATTGGGCAAAAAAAAACAACTATATACTTCGGGCATTAAACATATAAATATGAAAATGAGAGCGTTAATATGACCCTCTCACATATCTCCCTCCTGAAGATGTGGTCCCCACAACCTATTCTCCGCCGTTGGCCATGCGCCTGATTCTTTCAGAGCGGCGAGGCTTGGGGCTCATATTTTGCCGAAGGTACCTTTGTCGTGTGAAATTCTAATCCACATATATAAATTAAAAAGTAAATGTAAAGCCTAACAAATAACTTCAATAAAAGGAAAGAAGAATGGTAAAGAACAGTGCTGTCACAATGACTGTACTCGAAATCCCCCTTGTTTTCTACTTCGTCTGCAAATTGTAACGTTTCACGTTGATAGTAAAAGCCTACTGCAGCATACACGCTTTCTACGATAAAACGTGTACTGCATTTCTAAGAAAAACCTTGAGATACGCAAGCTGACCTATATTTAATATTCCATTCATGTCATTTTATACACTAAGTTACCATAAACGAAAGACAGATGGAATTAGGATAGAGAGAAGGGAGGGCTGACAGCCGGAACGCATGCCACACTAACACGCGTCTCGCTATACAATTACTACCATCACGCGTGTAAGGCCACAAGCACTAGCTTTTTTCAAATCGACAGTGATAAAAAAACACTACCCATACGAGAGTTAGGTTTTAAAACTTACAAAATGCTTATTAGGAAATATGACATTATACTGTTTTATGTCTGAAAACATGACATTACACCAGACACCATAAAGTTTGGAAGTGAGGAGGTGGCAACAGCACGACTATCCTAGAAGAAAATGCATATTTTGAACGCAGCCACTTAGCTCCTTTAAATTTGTATATTTGGGTTCCTTAGGACTTGCTGACAAAGAATATGTTAAACGTTACGCAAATAGTCTAGGAATTAACAAATTATAGCCAAAAGAAAAAAGTGAGGGTGTCAGACAACACCAAAATCAGAATCGCTCAGTGGCAGATTTTGACACCACCATTGTACGGGAAATAGGTCCCCATGTTAAATCCTATTTGATTGGAGCGCAATAAATGTAAGGCTAAACACGATTAGTCGGGCTACAAATACTATCTTTTGTTGTTAGGGGAGACGGAAGGAAGGGTACTTTTTTTCAAACGCTTGTGTAAACATGGCTCGATTGGTTAGACCCGCCAATATAGGCAATTAGGAGCGTTAGTTCAGTACCACATTTTTCAAAAAAACTTACTAAAGAACCAGTGCGTTGAGCGCCAGTGCATATTTTTCTAAATAAAAGCCTGGGACATCGGCAGATCGAAATTGTGCTATATTCATTGCCAGTCAACGTAACTGTGTATTATTTCCATGAATTGTGGTAAGCTTGATATATTCAATATCTTTTTAATGAAATTGAATGTAAATTGATAATTTATGTCTGTATATGTGTGTGGTTCAGTAGCGAACATGAGGAACAGCCTATATAGTGCTCCAACCTGAACAGAAGGTGTCGGAGAAAAGTAAAACTGCATGGAATTGCCAAACAGTACACTGACACCTATCTTATTGACTAGAAAGAACTAATGCTGGAATTGCAGAGGCGTAGTGACCATTAGGGAGGAGTATACTGGTGTAAATTATTTCAGATGAAGCTGACAGTTGGCCTACCGCTCTGAACTCAGTGTTTGTTATGTATTGTGTTCAGTCTGGAAATAGATTATAAATTAGTTATGAAGTAGGAGGTACAACCTTCTTGTTTCAGGGACTGTGGTCCTAAAGTTATTGAGCAGCACCTGGTCTGAGCTTTGCTGAATCTGGAGGCTGACAGCATACTCCTGGGTCCAGATAGCGACTAGTGAGGTGTCTCCAGAACACAGGGGAGCAATCGAGCAGAGGAGTCTTTTCCTGCCGCCATCATTAAAGTTAAGCCTCTGTGACCAGTGGAGCTCAATATTATGTGTCCCCTCAAAAATTGACATTTTAGTAAAAAAAAGAGGGACAATACCTTGTTTAAATTGACAGGAACTGTGAACTTTTTCCCCATACTAATTCCCAGATAAACAAACACTTGAAGTCATGATGACAAATAACAACATAGCTTGAAAAACAAAACCAGTATTACCTCATAGTACTACTACACAACTGACACACATAGGATAATATTAATAAAATATGTCACTACTAAGTTCATATTTATAAATTATGTATATATAAATTGTGATTACAATTGATTGTGATTCCTGGTTCACTTTGTAGTTGAATCAGGACATATATTAGTGAAAGTAATTAATACATATATATTTGAAACTTTACCAGTGACTCATTTAAGATAGTCTTATAGAATGTTAAATGTGTGTAAGTGTCACAGTGTTGTCAAGTGTGGTGGAATAAATTAAATTGTTTATCTGTCTGTTGTTGTTGTGACTTACACTTCATCATTTACATAACCCTAGACATTCAACGTAGTCATCACAATATTCCAGAATAATTCTGACTGAGTTATAAATGTGATAGCAAGTAAGGTTATCTGTAAAACACTACACCTATTAGATACAGATACCTTCACAGCTGATCTCAGTCAGTACACTAAGTCCCCTATAAATATTTATATCATCCCACTTTACCACAACCAGCCCGGCTGGGGACCCTCTTGATCGTCATGTTCCTCGTCACACGTTGTCGGGCTGGCAGTTGCTGTGGTTTGGAAGAGTCGTGCAGTGTCGCTGCTTGCGTGTGAGTTCTGCGTTTCAGTGCATGCAGTTGTCGACCTTGGCGGGGGATTGCTTCCCATCGTGTTTTACACTCGTTTTCCGTGGACGTTGGCGTGCATTCCCTCCTATCTGTTTAAGATGCGTTTCCTCTTCTGAACATCGACCACTTTTCTTGGCGCCCTTAGGGTGACAGTTGTCATGGCCATCTCTTGGCTTGCATCCTAAAGGCAACCTAGTTGTGGCAGTACGTTTAGGGAGGGAGCTCCTTGAGGAAAAGGCGGATATCAAATGCTCTGTGGACTTGCACTTAAAGCATTGTTTCGGAAGCGGGCCTTGAGGGCATTTGGCTGCCATGTGGTCTGAAAACTCTCCACAATTGTAGCACCTCAATTTTCTAAGCTTCCTCTGTGCCATGGGTCGCCTCCTACTACCTATTCATGGCCGCCTATGCTGCATACAAAGGCTGCTTCAATGCCCTGAACAGATGGTTTGCAATCGAACTCTACTCGCTCGTTCCTTGCCAGACTCCGGAATCCCTGTTTGAAAATCGTGGTCTGATGTACGAACACATCAATACTTCCATCATCTGGTGTAATAAATCCCCATCCTTTGTCGACCATATACCACTTGCAAAGTCCTTGTCGCTTTTTTGGTGCATCTTTGTGTTCACTGTCAACAGCCTGACTCTCACCTTCAGGAAGGTCTAGTTTTGGTTCCTGCTCACCCACTCCCTCGTTGCGCTTTGGCTGTTTCCGCGGTTGGCACTGTGTTATCTTTCTTTGCACCTCCTTCTGTGCTGGCGAACCACTCTGTAATAGCTGTGCTAGCTGGGACGTTAGGCGAGCTGCTTCTACTTTGAGTTCCCCCTCTTCAGTGTGAGCTTCTACACTGGCCACCGGCACTTGTGTATCAGACTCTCTGCCTTCCCCAAAAAGAGCATAGTCAATAACTTCCATAAATGAGACACCAGGATTTTTTAGCACATGTTCCTTCACAAATGCCCTGCTCAGATCATCTCTAAGCTGGGCAGCAAAATAATCTTCGAGCATAGATTGGTTCGCGGTAGCCAAGCCTTCCTTCACCCGCATTGCATTCAATCTCAGAAATAACTTATGCAACAGGTGAGACAATTCCGTTACTGATAAGCTAGGCCCCTGACTCGTGGCATAGAAATCCCTAGTCATCTCATTGACTAGATGTCGCTCACTGTAGGCTTCTTCAACTATTTCGAGTAACTTCTCAGGGCTGGCCTTGGATCTGCGACGTATCCGTAATTCCCTAGAGACCGCTGGTGTAACATTATTCCAGACGATGTCTAACTTATCATCAACAGTTAGGGGCCCTACCATCCATGCGGCTTTTACCTCTTTCACAAACTCTTGCCAAGTGAGGCCTGATTCTTCACCAAATCGCCTAACCTCCGGCACCGTCACGAATATCACCTTCACATGCGCATTGCTCTGACCCTTTCCTTGTGTAAGGATTTCTTCACGGGAGCCACCTCCAGCTGTCGAGGTGCTCCCGGGCCCTGACCGGCATGTTGCGTCTAAGCAGTGAGTTGACATCGCTGCTTTTGCACTAACCTTGCACCACTGATGCACCCATCAGGGTTGTTGGATCTGCATCCTCGTGCTCCCCTCAGCTCGTAGCACGTGTGCTCCTTGAGGTCATCTTACTCCAAGACTGCACTGCTGGGTGTTTACAATATTTGCTCGTTTGTTGTTGGCTCGGTGTCATTGTCTGCCTATCCTACCGACGACGCCAATTGTGATATGATGCTGTTGTGATATATTATTACTTTCTTGCACACTCGCACCCGACCCGAACAACAATAAACCTCTGATTCTAAGGCAGGGGCTGTATTTATTCATACAACCTTTTCAGTAACCCAAACCCACAAAACAAACTAATAAACAAACATCAAACAAACACCCAGCAGGTGCTCAATTGCTAATGTGTCCTCATTTCTTTGTTCATCTCCTACCCACACAGGGCGTGCCTAACTTCGTTTCTTCCACCTGGACCGCTCTTGCGAAAAAGGGTCTTTCGGTGGTGCGCTCTCTTTATATGGGCGGCTTGACCAAATCACTCACGGCGTGGTGCGCGCGCGTAGTAATAGCAGGCATCTGGTTCTCGTAGACGAGCTGAGGACTATTTACCGGTGTTCTTGCAATGCTTATACTGGGCAAAAAAACACAACTAATATACTTCGGGTATTAAACACATAAATATGAAAATGAGAGCGTTATTATGGCCCTCTCAACATTTTATAAGTTGTCCCTATATCATTTTGTTGCAGCGTAGCCCCTTCTTTAGCAAATCTGTCTGCCTCTCCGTTGCCTGGAATGTTGCAATGGTCTGGTATCCTCTGGACTGTGCACTTGTTATAGCATTTGGCCAGGCTTTCAAGATAGTTTATCAGACCTTTCTATGCATGGAGGCATATCCGAAGTAATCGTTTTATGACCACTAGCTATGCACAATGCTACAATATACATACGTGGAAGTGAACCTCTGTCCGTGAGGCTAATTACACCCCCAATGACTCTTGAAATCATCCACACACTTTCATGGATTTCCCCTGTGGTGAAACATATTGTAAACGCAGCATTGCATACTAGGCTTGGGGAAGTCACTTGAGCCACAGACGTAACTCTGGCTTTTACCTCGTTGGCTGCATGCAGGAGGATCTCACTACGGACCCAGTGATAGGCAGAGGGAGTTGAGAAGTGGCTTTGTGCAGGGCGAGACAATTCTTTGGAAGAGCCCAGAATCAGAGCTCAGTATTTTAGCTCTGCATAGTTGGAGAGCCCACTTGGATGATGTGGAATGCACAGTATGCCACTTGCTTCTTACTCCTAGCTTGGGACCAGATGTGGCAATCTTTAAATGCAAGCCAAGCTGCAAAAACTAGAGCTCATGAATTCAACTCAGCGCATTTCGGAATGGCAGAAAAGCCACAGGAAAAGTCTAGATATACAGTGTAGATAATACCAAGGAGTCTTCAGCTTGGTATTGGCTGCAAAAGAGTGAAAAGCTCAGCAGCCCTAGTTAAACAACAACAAATCAGACCGTTCAATCCCTTAGCATGGTGGCCCTTCATATGTTACAATCTGACAGGGCATCTGTAAAAACTACTATCTGTTTTTCTGCATGCGCTTTGTACTCAATAAGAGTTTCCTCTGCCTGTGTCAGGGCTTCTGCTTCAGCATTGACGTTACCGCAGTATTTGCCACTGGCAAATGCCAGAGAGTGGATTATATTCTTTAATTTAACGAGGACCCCCGCCCCCCCCCCCCCCCCCCCACCCACCCCCCTCACCCCCCCCCCCCCCCCCCCCCCCCCCCCCCCCCCCCCCCCCCCCCCCCCCCCACCCCCCCCCCCCCCCCCCCCCCCCCCCCCCCCCCCCCCCCCCCCCCCCCCCCCCCCCCCCCCCCCCCCCCCCCCCCCCCCCCCCCCATTTCGCAATTTTTTTTTTTTTTTTGCTGAACTATCAGTGTATGCATGTATCCAGAGCTTTGCACTAAATATATAAATATAATAAAGTTTTCTTTTCATTTCTTGTCAAAAGACATACTTTTACCTCTTTCTTGCATTTCTGGCACATATTTTAAAGCTAATAGATAATGGACTGCGAGGCTTCTTAAAATGATAAGAGATGCGAGGTTTCTTAAAATGTTATTAAAGGATATGGCCTTCTAAACAGAATAGTAGGAGTTGGTCTAACGTATCCGGTTGTTTATCAAAGAAGTCTTGTCAGAAAGCACAGCCCGATTGTTTGATGGTGCGCAGTATTAGATTATGGTCATTCTTCATTCTTTTGCAAGCAACCTGAGGACATATTGGTCCCCGCTCTTATCAGCGCCTCCCTTGCTGTTAGTGACTGCTGGGGAATGTAAATAGTGATACAGTAATCTGACAGCCTTTGCTTTCCCATTTAGTGTCTACCATTTTCTAAGCCAAACCACGCAATTTTCTGACTGCATTACTCATATCTAATCCACGCTTTTTTTCTGGACATGTAAACAAGCAGACATTTACCAATTTCCGTGACCTGCCAGCATAACAAGCAGCGAGCCCTGATTTGTTTACCTGAGTTCTCATGCGAGCTGATTTGCCAATTATCGGTCATTAGGCAGACGCGCGTAGAAATAACGGATTGTTTGAAGAGAGACAAGGGGCGATAATATTTTCCCGACTACCTTTGATGTTTGCACGTTCCGGGGGGGGGGGGGGGAGGGGGGAGGAGAGGGGGGGGGGGATAATGTTTGATCTGCGCAAGGGGACGTAATCTAAGAGAGGCCCGTGCACGGCAAAGTTTTCTGATGTCGGTCAGCATCGCTGAGTAGAATGAACGAACAAACCTTTGATCCGGGAAACGCAGTTCCTGATTCCCTACTATACAGAAGGTGTGAATTGTAACGTCTTCTGGTGATGATAACACCCTGAGCTGTATATATACCGCGCTCTCTCAAATTCAGTTATTAGAGTCGCTCATAAATTCTTGGATAATCTAAGCACGACGGACTAGAACCATTTCTTGGCTAAATGTGTTAAATTGTCCCGTGGGGATTTTATTTTCTGATTTGTGGTAATAGAAATTGTGCTTAAGTGTTAAAATGTGTTAGGTTTACCATTTTTATTCACTATAATTCCTTAGCGTTTAAAACTAGTGACATAACATAACGCATAGATATTTCTTGCCAGTCGTTCAGAGTAATGTAATTTCAAATACCCCATTTTTCTTACACAAGAAGATACGGCTTAGCTGACTGAGATTATTAAGTGTGAGGAATCATTGACCGAATAGAATTCGCATTATATTTCATTAGGTGAAATTACGAGTAGATAAGTTACTAGAGTTAATGTTATGTGATTAAACAACAGACGCCGAGAAATAGCTAGTAGTGACAGGCGATTTTTGGTTAAAGTGCGCGTATGGATAAATTGAATAATAATTGACTTTGTGCGCAGTTCATTTTCTCGCAGGCAATAACGGGGGAGGGCGCAATAACGGGGGAGGGCACATACCCTTTTTTCCCGACATGCCATAGCGAAAAACTTACGGGCGGATAGGATAGTAGCAGTTTTTCATAAATGTTCTTTTCTTCCCAATATAGCATCTAATCAAAACCAGCGGCCAGCGGTCTAATATTACCAGTAACATTATTATTATTTTGGGTCTTCGATTTTTGGACCTTTTCGGTCCTCTTTCTTCATTCAGAGAGAGACCAATAGAAACAATAAGATTAATCGTAACTGGACGGTACATTACCCATAATTATTTTATAAAAATTTTCCAGCCCACTGGGCATTCGAAAGAACATATATTCCTGACGTTTGACAGCCGTAGCAGCGGAATGATCCTGAAAACTACGCTGTTTCAAAATCGGCACTAACCATAAGAGTCAGCCGATAGGATTTACCATCATTATTAGTTTTACATATTGTAACATTTGTCTTAGCAGCTAGAGGCAAGACAATACAGGAACTACTTTTCTCCTTTTGTAACTGTGAACGTCCCGAGAACGTCTTGCTTCAATAACTATATGCGGTGACACAGGATTCATCCAGGAAAAATTAAACCACCAAATTTGGCGTCCACCTTGTAATTATTATTCGATACAAATGCTGGACTGGGGCCAGATCTGGGCAACCCACCTGACAATATAGGTTCATACTATTGTAATTTTTCAAGGGATACCTACACCATTATTAGGTAAGCAAGAGTGTTTGTGGCCACAGATGACAGAGTGAGAGAGAGAGAGAGAGAGAGAGAGAGAGAGAGAATATTTTCCTTTGTTACAATCATTGTACTAATTTCTTTTTTTTTTAGTTCGCTAAACTGACTACTTTACTGAGTAGTAATTTAGTGGGAACTTGTTCGTCACAGTCTATTCTGTAATCTAGTGTTTATCTTTGACCTTTGGGTTATTAACTTCTTTTGGGATCCTTTCTCAACAAGTGGAGGGCACTTATACGGTTATTTTCATATATCTGTAAACTTGATTTATTTGATTTCTCTATTTGTTTGATGTTGTAAAGAGTTTAATAATAAACAACAAAAAGAACTTAATGTGCGTGTTGGTCAGACCCATACCCAATTAACTATAGTTTTTTCATGTTTGTGTGTATTGTTGTCATATAATTGTGTGTGTGGGTGTGGTTAGTGTAACTTATATTTCATATAGGGAGAGAAAGGTTGTCTTATATTAAAATATAGTCGTATAGATAGGCTGGACTAGAGAAACTACTCATTCCAGAGACAGATCTTCCTCTTACACTATTCCCTCGTGACAATCTACTTCTTACACCTTTATTCTCACATATTTACCACTATCACCTCTGCTCAGACGGGACCATAAATATCTTCTGACCTATCTTTTAAAAATTTACGACAGTGACAAAACACAGACGAAGCTCTCAATGTATGCATGTTCTTCATCTTCATATCCTGAACCGGTAACATTTTCTGCCGCATTCAGTATCGTGTGCTCTAAACCAGTCCATCTCGTCTCCACCGTTTTAATTTCCTTGAGCATTTGTGCTGTTTTTCCAGTTTCATGCAGCGAAGCGCTCTTACTTTCTACGTATCTGTTCTAAATTTTGTTGACAGAAAATTAACCAACCTTCCTCTATGGAACTTTCATCTAGTAGCCACAAACGCCTCACTTGTGAGGATTCTTGCAATCTCGCGCTGGTATTTTCCTAGTCACAGCTTCCGTAACGCATCATTTCTTCTACGCTAGATTTTCGGTCCTAGACCAACCCCCAATCTAGGACCGCTGGTTCTGTTGTTGTTTTTTTTCCCCTGGCCTATCCCTGATGATCTGTACTGGCCGCGAGCCACGAACATAAGGCTCCACATTACGTAGCTCGCGGTATACAGACAGCATCCCAGACGCCTTTAGACGCAAAGTCCAGGAAAAAGAATATACGTAATCAAATCGACTATACACTAGAGTTCAACTTTAAATTAAAAGTATTAAATAAATGACCATTATCCTTTTCGGTGGATAGCAGTGCCGACATATAAAATATGCCAACACCATGATTTCATCATCATGCTCTTTCTGCTCTATACGGAGCCTGAGGCCACCTGTCATTGGTTCGTTGTGAGGAAACCCGCAAGAAGCAGTCACCAGCTCTTGCAGTGGTGGTTTATGTGGCAATTTATATAAAATGATGAGGTTGCCGGCCTCATACACAACTTTATACAAATAAGCTCATCAAACAAGTTAAATACACATATAAGAAAAAAAAAATATATATATATATATACAGATGTTTTTGCACAGAATAGTCGCCCATGCTTACTGCAGCACTGGCGATGCAGTCTTCCCAACGTGACGCTACTGATATTTGCTAATCTACAAATCCTAGGTTTATCGATACATTTGGGGTACGGATTTTATTGCGTGCTTTCTACTGTCGCACTTTCTTTCTTTCCCTGCTAAGTACCAGATATTTGATATTGTGTCTTGTCTGTTTATCTGACACTCCTGGTGGATGATAATACTAAACATTTGCAAGTGCGGCTGAGAGAACATTTATCGACAACCAAGTTGGTTAATCGCAGGCGCGGCCGATATCATTACACAGATTAACACGCACATCGCCCAGCGCAATCTGCTTAATCACCGATAACGCACGGGTGCGTCTCCGCCAAGGTTGTAAAGAGACGGATTTTGTGTGTGCTCAAGCAACAGATAAGACATTACTTTAGCGAAAATAATAATTTGTTACTTCTGACACACGTTGTCGTTTGAGGTTAACGACGTGTTCGTGAGTCGGTACAAAGGGCAATCGGATGTTTACAGCCCATTTTCAGAAAAGTAATGTTTGAAATTTTGCACTAGATGAGTCATGCAAAATATTCAAATCAGATTGGCTGATCATCTGAGCTGCATAACAACGAATGCGTGGGAAGGCAGTGAATATAACCTGACGCTTCAGTCAGTCAAAACTACTGTGCAGATCGCTTGCCAAGACACCAGACCTTGCCAGAGTGAAACCTAGAATTCCATTTTATCAGACCGGACACCTTTATTTGAGTATTTATCAGGACTTACAAAAACAGCCCAGGAAATCTCTATCATTTTAATAAGGAGAGCCGCTATCTGAGGAAACTGAAGGAAACTTACAAAGTCAGAGAGGGAACTTATTAAATTAACGACACCCCAGACGAGTGTAAGAAGCCGATTCAAGTCTCTTTTATTCATCTGAGCAAAACGTCTGTGAGCCAGGATTGGCGTAAGTTGTGATTTTACATTCTATATTTACTAACATGTGAACTAACATTTGGAAGAAAGAATTGAGGCTCTTGAAATGTGGATATATAGAAGAATGGGGCGTATCTCATGGAAAGAGATGAAAACAAATAAGGAGGTCCTAGAAAATCTAGGTATGAAAAGAGAACTAATGAGAGAGGTCAAAGTTCGGCAGCTAAAATACTTTGGCCACATAAAAAAGCATAACACCTTGCAGAAGACCATAACAGAAGGGAGAGTTGAAGGCAAACGTGCAAGGGGAAGACAGCGCTATAAGTGGGAAGATAACATCAAGAGATGGACGGGAAAGGGTCTATCAGAGTGTACCACCAAGACAAGAGACAGAAGACGTTGGAGATCCATTACAGCCAACCTCCGTTGTGGAGATGGCAACTGATGATGATGAACTAACATATATATGTATATTGCCATGTGAATTTTTAATATGTGAAAATCGCTAGTGGGTGTCCCAGTCAATTGAGGCTGGCAACCTCAGCGTACAGGATGATTCATGAACCCCCAATGCACGGGCTGGTGATTGCTTTATTGCTAGTTTCGTAAAGAGAACTAAAAGCATAAAGTAGTTCCATGTTCCATATGCAGCAGGGAGGAAAAGATGAAAGAAATGATGTACATTCTAAGTATAATACTTAGTTTCAAACCAGTGTAAATGTCTGTGAAAATATTCATATTAAAATTAATGGAAGTTTCAAACTTTTCAAATCAATGTAAACGTAAATGAAAACATATTCAATGTATATTTTGTGAACACTTTTCAATCAGTGGAAATATAAATGTAAACATATTCTATCTGTACTATTAACCTATTTCATTTAAGTGTAAAGTAACTATAAAAAGCTTTTCAATTTAAACGTAAAGAAAGTTTTATCCCGAGGGATTAAATTGTAATTCTCATCGAGGGTAAATTCTGAGTTAAATGGGATGGTGGAATTGGAAGATAAGTACTCATAACCATGGATTAGAAAACGCAATACTCAGGAGAACATTTAGTTTCTATTCTTTACCACAGTTATTGGTGGTACCAACATAAAGTACTATCTCTGGAACACGAAAGGAACAGTGGCCTGAGCTTTAAGACGAAGGACCAACTTTGTAGACTCTCCCTGACATTTCTAGGAAACGAGCTACACCCGACAATCTTGACCAGTGACGAGTGTGAGCAGTGTAAAAAGAACCAACCCATCAGAAGGAGCAGAACTGGTATTGGCAGCTAAGTTCAATAGATGCTGCCACTTGAACTTCTGTTTAAAAAAAAAAAAAAGTTACCTCCTGTCACGACCGTGATGATAACTTTTTCTTGATCCAAAACTATTCAAATTATTTTCATACTGTTAGTGACTATTAAATTTTGTTTTTGTAAATTTACAAATTTAACGTCGATTTAATCATTTTAAAGTTATTGCATGTTTGTCTCAGTCAATTTACTACACACACTTTAAACTGAACCATACCAGAATCATAAGAAATCCCCTGAGTTAATCAGAGGTGGGGGCTTAAACGAGCTAACATACACCATTGTTTAATCCTTCACAAAGGTTGTCGGCAGATTATAGAATTAACGTGCTCAGCCAAACGCAACATTGTTTTCGCTTATCTGAATATCTTGTGAGCACTACTTTGTGGTAGAAGCGTCACTAACCTTCCATCGACATATCTGCCAAGAGTAATCTTGTGCGAAGGTAGACACCTTTGAAGCCCATATTAGATACTCTTGGAGTTTTGGCCACTGTTGGACAACTACCGCAAAGCTGGGGAGGCAAAACCGTCACACACACGTTCCGGTCAGTATTGTCAGAAACAAGGATCAGCAATCTCTCTGGTCATACCAGACAGGTAAGCAAACAAATTATCTTGCAAGCGACTATCCCTTTCCTAATTCTACAATATTTCTCGTCACATCTACCCAGCTGGGCGGAAACAATCAGGTATCTAAGATCTTGCCAGACCGATTAATTCGTTATCTGGCAGTACACAACAGTCAAATTTCGGAGCTTAAGATCGGAGACCAGGTGATTTTTAATCCCCTAAATCTATTGTTGCTGCTTCACTGAGCTGATTTTTCTCAGTTAAGAGATAAAGTGCGGGACATGGCCGCACCCTGAAATGTGGTTGTGATCTAAAGGAAGCGTAAACCCAACAAAAATAAAAATAATTACCGGTAAACAGCGTTGCCACTCAAGTTCTAGAGATAAACCCAGATGTTCTTCTTTAAAAAAACCCAGAAAAACCCATATTATTTTATGCCTCAAATACACGGGATAGACGATGCTTACATAATCTTTTATGTGCATCTTTATCACAAATAATCTGTGTGCTACCAATTTTTATGTATTTCTTCATTTTTTTTTTTTATTACCAAAAATTCACAATTAAATGAAAATGATTTTAATAACACCCCAATATATGAACTATTGAAAATGAGATATTTTAACAGTAATATACTTACATTAGTTACATTAACAAAATGTTCCTCAAATTAAAAATAAAATGTTAGTTTTAACTTGTTACTGTTGAAAAATGTCACTTGTCAGAGACTCGGCATCCATGTCGACAACTTCTCCTTCGTCAAGATCATATGCATGAATTGACAACGTGGAATCTTGATTGTGAAGTTCCAAAATCTTTGCATATCTCTGCCGACAATGTCCTTCACGCACATCTTCAACCACGCGTTTACTAGGATTAAACTTATGACAAACTCCATCTTTGGCAACTGCTTGCTTGGCTAGTATTCGATTGGAAACTGTTTTACACAAGAGCTTGTTGGTTTGTTTAGTTTTAACTAAGTTAACCTTCGAAAACACTCTTTTGACGCATGCTGAGGAGTGAGGTAGTGCCATAAGCATGCACATGAGGTCAGCCAAAACATCAAATTTCTTCTGGTTATTAGCATCTGTTACTTGTTGCAGTCCCAGCCAGAATGCGGGCGGATCCTCATCCACTAGATGTCCAAGATCTTTTCGGTACGATGCCAGTTCTCGCCATTGATCAGACAGATGATCAAGGCTGTCTTCTGAAACAACTGTTGGGAACTGCGCTGCTAATGGGATGACAGAAGGTTTGTTGATATCGAGAGCTTGCTTTGGATCCAACAGCTGCATTTGCGCCAGAACACTGTTTTGTTCAAGTGGGAACCTGCGTGTCACAGAGTGCTCGAAGGTTATGTCTGGATTATTTTAAAATTCCTTACTTTTCTATTCCTTCACATATTTTGTCTGTTTTTCTCTACGGAAATATTTGCACCTGTGTTCGTTTCTTTAGCTGATTTTTCAAGTCTTCACTATTAGTCCTGTCATACTATCCAAATTCTATCTTCTTCTTCAAAGGCACTTAAAAAGCATTTCTTTAAAGATGTCTATACGATTTATTAGCTTGGTCGAAACCAGTGGTTCCCAGAGTATTATATTTCCGTGTTCAGTGGTCAACTGGAGACCGCCCGATAAATCTTCTGTCATGGCTGAACGAGAAACGGGAAATAATTAACTCTTGGCGTGGGAATCAGGAAATATTTTAACTTCATGCGAACATATGCTGAGTTTTAAGATCACTTGCTGATTAACCGCGGAAGACAACGCACGCTTAGAAGTTATAGAAGAGAAGCCTCAAATTACCTCATATCTACAAGTATATGTGATTGAGAGTAACGCTACTAAATTCTATTTCTTAAGCTGTGATAAAGTCCTGAGCGGTAAGCAAACTCTCAGTATTCGCTTAATTAGCTAACTCTAATATCAAGGGATTAGTTAATGGATGTAAAGTGTGAAATACTTAATATTGTGATTTTATTTCTTTACATTAGAATGATAGCTATTTTGCATTTATGTATTTTGAATGTTATTGATGCATTATAATGATGTAAGTACTGGCTGATATGAGAAAGTACTACAAGCTAATTGTATTAGGAATGTGATGAAGAAAAACTGTTGTGAACGAGAGAAGAACCGTGTTGTTCAACGGACGAGTGAATGAAAAAATATTCCTCCAATGCCGTCACGCATGAACGCACACGGCCAGGCGTCTGCTTATAACAAAGGTTGACCTGACTGACCTGACCTGAGTGTGAGACTACCGCTAGACAGGAATTTGTAAACAAATGGACAGTCGCCTTTAAGGAAGACTGACTGTTATGGTTTCAGGTAAATATATTATTAGGCACCATTCTGAGACGAAATGTCCAGAATGGCTGTAGGAAATATATCTGTAAAACAAACAGAAGATTGATTGCCTGTATTGTCTTCCACAGCCCAGTTGCAGAATCCTAGCCAGTTTCTGGATTTTGATTGCTGTCAATTGTTGCGAGTAAACCGCCTAGTTGCTCTATGCTACAGAGAGAACTAGTGCTTACGTCTCAAAACCTAGCGGTGATATCACTAGTCAGCAACCCTGAGCAGTCTACCGATTTAAGCAGTCAACACCTCGTCAGCACCTGAAATTCATAACGCAACTTCACAACGAAAAGCCAGGTTAACGGAAAGCCTAGTCATCTCTTGGACTGAAGCAGATAAGTCTACTTAAAACCCAGACCAAAGTCAGAATTCACTTTTTCCACGAAATAGCCATAGGAATAAACTTTTCGTCAGTGAGGAAAATAGCCTCTTACTTCTTATCTGAACCAAAGACACTGACAGTTCTAAATTTCCTAGTATTTCTTTTTTTTTCAAAGTACATGTCAACATTGATTTTATTTTCTACTGTAATTAAAGTAATTATGTACATTCTGTAACTCACCATCATTCTGAGTTTGACTTAGTAGATTGTATGTTCTGTTCAGAAAAAACATTCTCAACCCTCCTTGTATTATTACCTGTTACTACTAGTTCATCTTCAAAAAGATTTGAGTAAGAAAGAGTTAGTCGTCGCCAGAAAAATACAAGAGTTGGCAGTCTAAAAGGTGAGAGAATCACTGACACCAACCTGTGCCCTTCTGTTAACTCTTTCCCTCAACACTAGCTCAATCTGTGAAAACTAGTGTATAAAGGTCTATGTGCTTTCTACACATCTTCCTTACTATATAAAACTCTTTATGCGACAATTGGATTCTCATTCAACGTCAATTGGAGTGAACCATCAAATATATCTGCGACAAACTGGAGGCTCAGTCCGGAATCTTACCTTTGGTGACCTATCTGCAGAAGAATTGTTGAATCTTTAACTAGTAGTCTATCAATACCTTGGAGTAGAATCTATTATATATCCCTAGACAACGAAACTTCTTATATTTTCTGAACAGAATTGTGGAATTACACAGTAGAATAAGGAAAGTGAAATCTGAATGGTCCTGGAATTAATTAATTATTTAATTAATTAAGTTACTTAGATTAATTACGCTCATTAAGTTAATTAGTGGCTTAAGATAACTAAGTGTACAAGTTGATGATTGTGTGTGAAAGACTGGCTGCAATTGTAATACCTTACTTCAGAAGAAATAAGAGTATACACAGGGTTAAAAATAAATCATATATACTTGAGTCTGGCTCAAGTTAATAATATCTTAATTCAGCAGAAATAAGTATTATTAAACTATCAATTATACTAGTCTCCTGAAAAGGGATACATTACGTCAGTAGACTTAATAGTATTACCTCGAGCTTCTGTAAATTGATTAGTGGTTATTATTACAATACTTCATAGAATTATTAGTAATAATCGGAAACAAGTGTAGCGTCTGTATAAAGTTAATAATACCTTAATTCAGCAGAAATAAGTATTATTAAAATATCAATTATACTAGCATCTGTAAAGGGATACATTACGTCAGTAGACTTAATAGTATTACCTCGAGCTTCTGTAAATTGATCAGTGGTTTATTATTACAATACTTCATAGAATTATTAGTAATAACTGGAAACTAGTGCAGCGAATACTGAGAGATTGAACTACCTACCCAGCGATCTAAAATGAACGCAGTAGCTGAACTTAGAGCTCAATTTATCCAATTTTTGAAAGATCACAAAGTGAACGATTCCATAAAAATTATAAGATGTTTAGATACATGGATAAGTGACTCTTATTTGGAAGGCGAGGAAAGAGGTTACTCGAGAAAGTTAATTGCGAAACATGTCTTAGAACAGGCAGAACTTTTCACGAGAACAGAGATGGAAATGATAGAGAGTGATGAAAAATGGACTCGCGACTGGAACGAGAAGGAAGCCAAGTGGAAAGAAGAGGCCATAAGCAGTGAAGCAGCATATGATAGGGAACAGCTGGAAGCTCAACCCTACCTTAAGTTGAAGACGCCGCCACTGGAAACTCAAAACTCGCCAAGAGATTTGAAACCCATGATTAGTCATGTGGCCACGGAATCCCAGAGCCCCACTCCCAGGTCAGATGAACCATTATTTCAAGAGGAAGCACCCTCTGCTCCACAGGAAGCGCAACTTAGTACTCAGAGCCCATGGTTAGGCAAAGCAGAGAGGCGGACATCGAACTCGATAAGTCATGACCCCTTTGTGAAGGTACCTACGCACATAAATGCTGGTAGTATGAGGAAAAGTACACTCTCGTCAGGAACACGTCAGAAAAGGAATTTCCCAGACACCCCGAACATCTCTAATGAACAACCACATGCCTTCGCTCAATCTCAGAAAGCACACAAAGACCGATTTCATAACCACAACAAAAGCGCTCAGGACTATAAAAACCCTAGAAACCGGAGGAATGGAGACTGTAAAGAAACGTCTAAGAAGACAGATAACTTCAGTAACGGCCCCATCCCGAGATTAATGTCATCTGGGCAACAAAAGGACAGAGAGCTTAATAGTAGCCCAGAGGAACCTCTCATTGTTGACACTAATGGAGTGAACGACAAGGGAAGTTACATAGTTCTAGGAGAACTAAAACAGCCTTTGATGGTACACGCGGAACCACGCAAAGGTCTGATAAAACATGTGACTCATAGAGACACAATGGTCGTTGACCAGGTTCAGGAGGAAACTTTTTTACCTGTGACTTTATCCACTGGAATGTTGGAAAAGTATAAACCGGCAGAACATTACCATATCACTGGGTTTAACCCAGCACCAAAAACCCCACCCCTTCTCTGTGAGAGAGAAGCGAATATGACACCCAGCGAACGTAGTTCACAGGCGCCAGGTGGAAAAAGTCCCTTCTGTGAAAACATCAAGCAAATGGAAATTTTAGCACCCCTACCAAACAATGGACCACAGGGGAACATAAAAACACGGATGAAAATGAGAGAGTTCATACTTCTGCTGAGAAGCCATTCTATAACAGTTTCCCTAATCTCAAGGAGACGATTAGTTTTACAGAAGGAGATGCATATTTTCAAATTAGTGGAGATACGTCAGGGTCATTGAAAGATCCAAACAAAATTTTGCTTGAGAAAATCACAACAGTGATAGGAAAAGCCCAGGCTGAAACCCATTCAGCCGAGACTGAGATACAAGATACGAATGTGGTTGAGAATAGAATGCATAATGGGAATGACCAGCGGATGGACAGAAAGTTGAATGAGACTCGCATTAAACCACCTGTGCTCACAGCTATAAAGTTGATTTTCACCCACGGAAAACTGCCTCGTTCATACCTGAACGCCAGTTACCCTCAATCTTGGTGTGATTTATTAATGAACAAGTTGTCTGCAAACTTGGGAGGTTTAGAAAACTTAACTCTTGTTAGCTATTTATAACCCACGTAGGGCATGGAAAACTTTCAATCCAGAAAGAAAGACAGGGAACATTAACTGTCTGAGCAGGTCGAACGTAGGAGCAGAGTTAAGGAGATACATGAGAAGTTCCTATTTCTTATGGAAGAGACACAAGCAAGAATCTCATTGTTACCGTGACAAAGGATGTTTTGCACGCCCATTCAAGCGGGCCACGGAACAATGGCAGACTAAGCGCAGCGAACGGACACCAGATAGTGGACGGGCTGAGCTAGTTCATACGACACTTATTTTGAATGAAGAGGTGAATCAGTACAGCATTTTGACCGGACAAACTATCTTAGTAGGAATTACGAAAGTTAGCTCTTTGAGAACTCGGAACTTCAGGGATTCTCAAAATGTAGAGCCATGGCCAAGTGGAGCGTTAGCAAGCGGACAAAGGTCGAGAGAATTGAAAAGTTGGGTGACAGAAGGAATTTATAATTTAGACAAAGACCTTCTCTCGTTGAATAGTTTGCAACTATTTTAAATTGGGGAGTACCTGTCACAGAGTGCTCGAAGGGTTTGTCTGGATTATGTTTAAATTCCTTACTTTTCTATTCCTTCACATATGTTGTCTGTTTTCTCTACGGAAATATTTGCACCTGTGTTCGTTTCTTTAGCTGATTTTTCAAGTCTTCACTATTAGTCCTGTCATACTATCCAAATTCTATCTTCTTCTTCAAAGGCACTTAAAAAGCATTTCTTTAAAGATGTCTATACGATTTATTAGCTTGGTAGAAACCAGTGGTTCCCAGAGTATTATATTCCCGTGTTCAGTGGTCAACTGGAAGACCGCCCGATAAATCTTTGTCGTGTCTGAGCATGAGACGGGAAATAATTAACTCTTGGCGTGGGAACAGGAAATATTTTAACTTCATGCGAACATATGCTGAGTTTTAAGATCACTTGCTGATTAACCGCGGAAGACAACGCACGCTTATAGTTATAGAAACAGAAGCCTCAAACTTACCTCATATCTACAAGTATATGTGATTGAGAGTAAACGCTACTAAAGTTCTATTTCTTAAGCTGTGGATAAAGTCCTGAGCGGTAAGCAAACTCTCAGTATTCGCTTAATTAGCTAACTCTAATATCAAGGGATTAGTTAATTGATGTAAAGTGTGAAATACTTAATATTGTGGTTTTATTTCTTTACATTAGAATGATAGCTATTTTGCATTTATGTATTATGAATGTTATTGATGCATTATAATGATGTAAGTACTGGCTGATATGAGAAAGTACTACAAGCTAATTGTATTAGGAAAGTGATGAAAAAAAGCTGTTGTGAACGAGAGAAGAACCATGTTGTTCAACGGACGAGTGAATGAAAAATATTCCTCCAATGCAGTCACGCATGAACGCACACGGCCAGGCGTCTGCTTATAACAAAGGTTGACCTTACTGACCTGACCAGTGTGAGACTACCGCTAGACAGGAATTTGTAAACAAATGGACAGTCGCCTTTAAGGAAGACTGACGTTATGGTTTCAGGTAAATATATTATTAGGCACCATTCTGAGACGAAATGTCCAGAGTGGCTGTAGTTAATATATCTGTAAAACAAACAGAAGATTGATTGCCTGTATTGTCTTCCACAGCCCAGTTGCAGAATCCTAGCCAGTTTCTGGATTTTGATTGCTGTAAATTGTTGCGAGTAAACCGCCTAGTTGCTCTATGCTACAGAGAGAACTAGTGCTTACGTCTCAAACCTAGCGGTGATATCACTAGTCAGCAACCCTGAGCAGTCTACCGATTTAAGCAGTCAACACATCGTCAGCACCTGAACTTCATAACGCAACTTCACAACCAGGTTAACGGAAAGCCTAGTCATCTCTTGGACTGAAGCACTGAATCAAATTCTCCAGTTGGTAAACCCTACAGACCCCAGGAGAAGTCAGATTCTACTTAAAACCCAGACCAAAATCAGAATTTTTCCACGAAATAGCCATAGGAATAAACTTTTCGTCAGTGAGGAAAATAGCCTCTTATCTGAACCAAAGACACTGACAGTTCTAAATTTCCTAGTATTTCTTTTTTTTTTCAAAGTATATGACAACATTGATTTTATTTTCTACTGTAATTAAAGTAATTATGTACATTCTGTAACTCACCATCATTCTGAGTTTGACTTAGTAGATTGTATGTTCTGTTCAGAAAAACATTCTCAACCCTCCTTGTATTATTACCTGTTATTACTAGTTCATCTTCAAAAAGATTTGAGTAAGAAAGAGTTAGTCGTCGCCAGAAAAATACAAGAGTTGGCAGTCTAAAGGTGAGAGAATCACTGACACCAACCTGTGCCCTTCTGTTAACTCTTTCCCTCAACACTAGCTCACATCTGTGAAAACTAGTGTATAAAGGTCTATGTGCTTTCTACACATCTTCCTTACTATACAAAACTCTTTATGCGACAATTGGATTCTCATTCAACGTCAATTGGAGTGAACCATCAAATATATCTGCGACACTGCGTCGTATTTGAGTACAAAGTTCAATCAGGTATGCCAATGCATCCTTGCGAAACTGGACTTCTTTATCTCTTAATGGGTGTCGCATTAACTGCGCTTCACATCGTCCACCCAGCTCAATGTAATTCAGTTTCTTGTGCACCTGTACATCCGAAGGATCAATGTCGGCAAGAGTGCGATGCTCATGCTGCATTACTTCCTGCCTAATAAACATACTTAGAAGAAAACGATACTCTCTTGTTATACTCGTGTACACTTTGTGAAGACGGAAGTTCTCGGACTGGAATTCCATGTTCATGACGTTAACTTTACACAGTATGTAGCCGACAAATAGAAGCATGTGCTTCGTGCCAACAGTGTTCATCGTCTGCAGGATTTGCCCCGCACCGTCGACGTTGTCCACTGAAGCTTCGGATTGAAAATACAAGTGCAGAGAATCCCATTGCTCAAGGATCCTCTCAATATCTGCTTCACGGGACAGCCAGCGTGTTTTACACAGCTTCATGTTTCTGGGCCTGAACTACATCTTGTATTAACTGGAACTGAATATTTCTTTTACTACTACGCGAAAAATAGAAGCAGACATTCTTTATGAAAATTTCAAGCCAAGATGGTTGGTGGTTGCTGGCAGCATTTGCACAAAGTGCAAATGAATGACAAACACAGCCGATAACAGAGGCATGTGGAATCTCTTTCTTCAGATGTGCCTGTAAACCACTTGCAGTCCCCATCATAGTGGCACAGTTGTCTGCAGCAAAACCAATGACGTTACTGAGCGGGATTTCATGCGTGCTCAACAATTTCTTAACAGCTGTAAACATGCCAAGACCAGTCCCATCCTCCACCTCAATGAGGTCTAACAGTGAATCAACTACTTTTCTTGTTTTTGTGTCACAGAATCGCACAACGACTGCCAAACATCTGGTTCGTAGAAATATCAGTACTCTCATCAACGAGTATAGAAAATTTCTGATTTCTGCAAATGTTTATAACTTCAAGCCGCTCAAAATGAGCAATGCCATACTGCATCACATAGGCAGCCTTGGTGCGCTTCAGTGACATTTTTTGAGCAATTGTGCTGTCTGGAAATATCTGCTTCCAACATTCAATCAAATGATCAGCTTCCGAAAACGGAGTATTATGTTCTGCCATGAAAGCCGACAACACTATCTCCGCTTTAGCAATTTTGTCTTGGAGACACGGCTCTTTTGGTTTGATGAAAAACTTGTTAATGTTCAGAGTTTTGCTTTTGGCTTCGAAGTTTTTCATGTGCTTCTGTGTGATTTTATGTGTCAATAAAGCTGTTTTGTTGGCATTAATGTACAGGAACAGACCGTACAAATCGCAGCATAACGATTACCAGAGTCCGGCTTTATCCAATCCTTCAGTTCGCTGTCTGTTAGCCATTCCGCACAAAAAGCCTGCTGATACCATGGCTTCACTTTTTTACGCGGTGGCGTGTGTGTCGTCATGCTACCACAACTACCTAGCGTACCTTTGTTGCGTGATAAATTCTCGCAACATCGTTTTATTTCAATATCTATTTTATAACGCAAGGGCAACAACTGCTTGAAATTTATAGTCACTTTTCTCGGTAAGCATTTGTCTTCTCGCGTTGGTATCGAATGCAGTTAAGTTTTGAGGTGTGGTCATTTTGCGCTGGACTGCGCATGACTTGTCTTGCTTCTTGGTCGATCGGTTTCCGCCCACCACTAGTGGAGTGAGCGATTTGGAATGGCGAAAGAGATGCCTCGTTGAAGAGGGGATCTCCGCTATTTTTTGTTCTGTCAGGGATGTGTAGTCCTCTTATGGATATTTCGTTTATTCGAGATAATACCTCTAGTGTATTTGCACATGCCGGGAGGCATAATATTTCTGTGTATTTCCGGAAGGCAAGGTAAATTAACATTTTCATTAACTCTATCGATTTTTGGTCGTGAACGATTTCTGGTTCATAGCCTGTCTTCGAAAGTCGTCGTCACGAGATGTTTTCCTAGCTCACATGTCGCTGTATTGTGCTGCATCGGTTGATGCAGGTTCCAAGGACCATTACTTGCTACTTTGTTAAATGAACTAGGTTTGAAAAACCTTTATTATCTAGAGGATATTTTTGAGGACATTATTTATACTTCGGCAGACGTGTCTGTCTTGCTGAAGTCAAACTAAGGAGAGTGAACTGATCTCATACATCTGGTTATCTCCTGGCTGTTATAGAAAAGGATGGAGTTTTTCACCTGACTACATTTACAGCACTTTGAAATATAACATGCATCTGACTCATCATTGTAATGCTGTCTACCGTCTATTGCTGTATTGAATGCTGCTGTGATAATGACTGTTTGATGTGCCTACATATTCGCGTAACCATTTTGTCACTGTGGCGTCCACAATAAATAATGAAGAAAAACGTCAACGGCTGTTACAAGAATCATTGACTTTATACGTCGTGAGTTTACTGACGTCCTATGTGGATTGCCCTGTTATTTTTGTATGAACATTGTTTTGACTGAACACATCTGCACACCACACAAATCCAGACATGCGGATACCATCCATCATCATATGGCATCACGCATCAACCTTCATCATCGCTCACTTTATAATCTTAAAATAACAAACAAACAAAATATGTTGTTTATCTGCTTAAGTCTAAAATGTAAAAAGAAACTTTATAAAACATCGCAAAAATGACTGAGTATTGCAGATGACAGCCATTAACAGAATAACAGTAAATAGATAGCTGATGTAAACGAGTCAAAAAACAACGTCATTGATGTGGTTAAAAACAAGAATTAAATTTAAGTGGAATAAAAAATATATAGCACATAATGTTTTACATTTAATTATAATATACATATAATGTATAATGCTCAGTGCACAGAATATACATACATTGTAAATGTCAATTGTCAAATATACCCAGATTAATGCAGATTTTGAAAAAAATTACCCAGATACCCAGACGGAAGCCCAAAAACCCAGATCTAGTAAGAAATACCCAGCTGTGGCATCACTGCCGGTAAATGAGGGCGAAAGGAAAGATAGAGTAAGGATGGGCCAAAAAAATGGATGAGCGAATAGGACGTTCCGTCACACATCACTGTGTCACTGAAACCACGCGTTTATTCCTTTCTTCTTCTTTAATTGCTTGCAATCTGGCGTAGCAGATCACGTCTCTTGCAACGTCCCATTCCTACAGCTGTTTATCAATTATGATATTGACTGTCCTTCGTGTCACGTTGTTAAAATACTGCACCTGGTATCTTATCTCCTACTGTCTTCTCCTCCTTTTTAATCATCAATTCTTTAGATGAAATAAACTTCGATTTTTGTCCACTTGTTGTTTCCAGATATCACCATTAGTCTTTTACGAGTAGTTATCAACAGTGCTTTTATCATTCTTTTGGAAAAACCGCATCTCTGTGGCTTCAAGTGATTTTTTTTTTTTGTTGCTTCCTACGACATGATCTGCTATTTCCAGCACTTAAGAAATGTCAACGTCTTACTTATTGCCTCCGTATGATATTACTAATGTGTTCAATTACTGGAACATAAAGACCTACTTCAGACAATTGTTCCATTTACACTAACGCTGCCTACTGGAGATTCCCCCACCTCATAAGATGACTTTTACTTCCCCACCTCATACGATTACCTTTACTTTCGCCTTGATGCAGTTTTGAATAATGATTTCCCCCACCCCCCCCCCCCCCCCCCCCCCCCCCCCCCCCCCCCCCCCCGATTTTAGTATCAGAAGCCGAAATAAAAGTAAGCTACTCTGAATTCCCATTAAGATGGCATTTCATTAAAAACGAGACAATTATGTAGCTGTATATTTGTCGAAACAATTTGACGTGACAGTGCGAAATGGGGTTTTTCCATTAAATATTGGAAGCTTTCTCAACCTTATATATAATAATGGCACATCAGAATTAAATATCCAAGACAAATGTGGACTACCAATACCTGATGCAGGAGCAGAGAACGCTATAGATCATAGGAATAAAGGCTAGGTCCCAGAGCCAGATATTATAATAGTATTGGTAAGTATACCTCTCAAAGAGATTACCAAATAATATTTTAGAACATAAGTAATAACAACAATCTTGAATGCCATCTACAACAGTGGTTATTTATTTAACTGATCTACTAAATATTCAGTTTTCGTTTGCTTTGCCAATAAATAATGGAGCTAATGAATGTGAAGTGTGTCACACACGAACCAAATGAACATACACTTTACTATTATTATGAGAAAAGTGAAAAGTTAAACAGAACCGGAAACGATGAACAATACGGATTTAATAACTGGGCACAAACACATTCCCCCCCCCCCCCCCCCCCCCCCCCCCCCTACCAACTAAAGAAAAGTAACCCGCCAATAAATGACAGCCATGAATTTATGGTGTGCGATTTATGTCTCATGTCTTGAGAATAACACGTTTTTTCCTGTAATCGATTTCTTCCTTTTGTCAACTAATATGGGTCTTCAACCTTTGCACAAGATTACTCTTGGCAGAGTTGTAGATAGAAGGATAATGATGCGTCTATCTCAAGGGAGTGTCATAAGATATTTCAGAAGTCAACAACAATGCTGCTTTGGGTAGGGCAATTGTTAACTTATATCTTATCCGCCGCCTTTTATGAAGAATTAAACAATTATTAATTTCAGCTCGTTCAAGCCCCTACCCTAATTTACTCAGTGGAATTATTATTCTGGTATAGCTCTGTTTAGAGTGTATTTAGTAAATTGACTGAGACAAACATGCAGTACATTCAAAATAATTAAACCGACATTAAATTTGTGTATTTACAAATAACAAATTTAATAATCAACTACGTTTTAACTCTTGGAACTTGAGACTACCTATGGTTTTTAGTTCTCTTTAAGAAACTAGCAATAAAGCAGTCACCAGCCCTTGCAGTGGTGGTTCATGAAATCATCATTCTATACGCTGAGGTTGCCAGCCTCTCATTTTTTGGACATCAACTAGCAACTTTCACATACTAATATTCCCATGGCCATATATACATATTAGTTCACATGTTAGTAATGAAAAATATAGAATAATAGCCCCTTCATAATAGCCCCTTCAGTCATAACTGACTATGGGAATGCGCCCCTGAGGTGGCAGCCCTCAGCTGCTTATTTTCCTGGTGCTCCTTTCGACGTTTTCTCCTCACCTCTGCTTCTTGTGTGAGCCTCTCTTCGCCCAATCTGAGGTGGTGCCGTAAATAGCATCGCCACTTATTGCGATCGGCAGCTTCATCCTCCCATGTTGCTGGATCCATGTCCAGTGCCCTCATATCTCTCTTGCACACATCTTTGAACCTCAGCTGTGGTCGCCCAACTGTTCTCTTGCCATCTGCTAATTGTCCGTAGAAGATATCTTTTGGGATGCGACCATCTTCCATGCGGCAAACATGGCCAAGCCAGCGAAGTCTGCGCTGTCTAAGCAGCGTATACATACTTTGAAGGCCAGCACGTGACAACACCTCGACATTTGTCACTTTATGAAAAAAATAATATAGAATGTACTCGTATAATGTATAACTTACGCCGATCTTGGCTCATAGACTGTTTGCTCAGAGGAATAAAGTTAAGGCATTAGCAGAATATAATCAAAGCGCTATATGACAATGCAAGATGTTGTGTTAGAACAAATAAAGGGAATACAGAATGGTTTACAGTAGAAACAGGGGTGAAACAAGGCTGTATTATGTCACCACTACTTTTTGGAATAGCTATTGATTGGGTTATGAGAAACTATACCCACAATGAACAATTGGGTATAAAATGGACAAATGGAAAATTCCTGGGGGACTTGGATTTCGCAGATGATGTAGCATTCTTAAGTTCAACACCAAGACAATCCCAAGAAGCAATAAATAATTTGTGTCATCTCTCGATTAAAATAGGTCTCCAAATAAATGCCTCTAAAACTAAAGCTATGAACTTTTCTAACGAGACCTTTGATATCATCTTGAACGGGGAAAAACTACAGAAAGTTGAAAGTTTCAATTATTTAGGCAGTAAAATGACTCAGGATGGTGACACAACAAGAGAAATCCATACTAGAATTGCTTTGGCAGCTAGCGCCTTCAATAGATTATCTAACATTTGGAAATTACGATCATTGAATATGCATACCAAGCTTCGTCTGTTTAATTCAAATGTTATCTCAGTGTTAACTTACGGCTGTGAGAGTTGGAAAATAACAAAATCATTGGAGAACAAGCTGAATACATTCGAGAACAAATGTCTTAGAAAACTCATGAACATCAGTTGGAAAGAATTCAAGACTAATCGACAAATAAGAGAAGACTCTAGGCAGAAATATGTCTCCGACTATATAAGGAAAAGACGATGGTCTTATATCGGTCATGTCCTACGAATGCAAAACAACAGAATACCACTACAGGCGCTCACTTGGGTTCCTGAGGGTAAGAGGAAAAAAGGAAGACCAAAAGAAACACTCAGAAGAACAATAATAAGAGAAGGAAGAACGTTGGGCCTAAATAATGTGCAAGAGCTAAGAGGAGTGGCGTCACAACGAACAACCTGGAGAGCACTGGTTTCTGCCTTATGCGCCGTGTTTGGTGCTTAAAGAATTTATTATTATTATTATTATTATTAGCAGACCGGATTTGTGGACTACAAAAAGGCATTTGACACTGTAGACAGAGAATCACTTTTGGAAATTGATGAGGCATTATGGAGTTCCCCTGTAGATCATTAATTTAATAAAGAAAACATATGAAGACATGACATGCAGAGTTCTTCACGAAGGACAGCTTACAGAACCGTTTGGGATAAGAACACGAGTGCGACAGGGATGCCTCTTGTCTCCATTTCTTTTCTTACTAGCAATAGACTGGGATATGAGATCATCGACAATACACAACAGAAATAGAATCCAGTGGACTCTGACTAAGCAGTTGGATGATCTGGATTTTGCTGATGACTTGGCTCTTCTGTCCCATAACCGTAATCAGATGCATGACAAATTGAAAACACTCGATGAGAGGTCATAGCAATTGGGTCTGAAAATACACAGGAAAAAGACAAAAATAATGAGAATAAATGCAGGTAATGATAACAGGGTTGAACTTGAAGATGTAGAATCGTACACATATCTTGGCAGTAATATAGATAAAGTTGGAGGGACAGACAGCGATATCAAAATAAGAATACAAAAGGCAAGAGGAGCTTTCATAGCATTGGGAAATATATTGAGATCAAGAGAAATCGGATCCAACACGAAAATAAGAATCTTCAACTCAAATGTGAAGTCAATCCTATTGTATGGCTCTGAGACACGGAGAACAACAAAGACAACAACCAAAAAGCTACAGACTTTCATAAATGGGTGCTTGCGTAGAATAGAGAGATTAAAATGGTATGACAAGGTTACCAACGTGGAACTGATGACAAGAACTAGACAAGTGCCAGTGGAACAAGAGATGAGAAGAAGACTATGGCGATGGATAGGACACACACTGAGGAAACCTGTTGATAGCATTACAAGGCAGTCCTTGTTCTGGAACCCCCAGGGCAAGAGAAGCAGAGGTAGACTAAGAAGCACACGGAGAAGAGAGCTAGAAACAGAGGTGAAAATGGTGAGGAGAACGTGGAAAGAACTTGAGATGATGGCACGTGACAGGAGGACTTGGCAAGTGTTTGTTGAAGGCCTATGCTCTTTTGGGAGTGGAGGGTTATGATTAGCAGATGCCTTTTTACACGTTTCTGGGGTGTTTTTATGTTAACAATGAATTCCCACTATGATTCCGTGTTTTCAGTTTCCTCAGATCCCGGTTTTCCTTATTATAATGATAGAGCTTTCCTGTGCTGTTTGTCCTTCAAAATACTCCAACAAAAGTCCGGTCTGATAAATGGAAGTCTGATTCTCACAGTCTTTACTCTGGCAAGGACTGGTTGTCGTCTTGGCAAGCGATTCTCACAGTGAACTAGACTTGCAAAAACTGTCAGATTATATTGTAGGTTTTCTGCCCCCGCTTTTCCGGGCTGTTGGGACAAACGCCCAATCGACGCAATTGTTATTCGCGCCTCAAAGTATCAGCCAATCTTATATGAACGTTTACACTAATGGCAACTTTATGGTGAAATATTTTGCATGATTCATCTAATGCAAAATTTCAAACGTTACTTTTCTAAGATTGGGCTGTAAACATCCGATTATTAATTGGTCAATGTCACAGGTAGGTATAAATAGAGAATAGATTCTGTCTGTTTTCAGACAGGGGATGAATGTGTAGAGCGAGAATAGATAGAACTAGAGTCACATTTGGAACTACTGGGAAAAGATGGGCCGTCTGAAGGGTAGTGGTACTACTATCTTCAGCCTACCTTGACTGTCTTTTGTATGGCACTCTTCTATGTTAATTAAAGACAATGATCTAATAAGCAGTAAGGACATACGACACCAAAGTGACAGGTAAGAGAAGAGGATCTGACCACGACAGAGTGTATATATATTTTATAGAAGAAAATGTTAAATCCCCACATAAAGAAAATCAGAATCAGTCTGCCTTTAACACTTCGGCAGACCATAAACAACAAATCATAGAACAACGTATACCACCACAACAACACTCTGTTTCACTCCTTGATAATCACACACAATCCCACATTCACTCGCTTCGTGCTGGCATACTAAAGTCTGCACAATTCCTGCTTTTAACGGACAGGTACCCCAGTTCGTGTCGAACGGCCACTTCTACTTTGCTGCTAAGTAAATCCAGGAAATGTCAGTACTTTATCTTACGAAACCTAACCACGAGTCCGTTGAATGAGGTAATCCAGTGGGTGAGGAAATAAACTCGTGAATTAAGTGGAAAAATAAATCTCCACGTGCTCCCCACCTTCAATGGGTGAGGGGAACGAGAGAACTGGTAGAGTGCTTATCCACGCACAAATAATAATAAATCAAAGTAGCCGGTCGCTAGTGACTCAGCTGATGAATAGCACAAAAAAACCCACAACGAATATGAGTGGGGGTGCAAGGGGCGCCTCTGATAAGGAAATTTGACGACAGGAAAAACCGCTGGTTTCTTCTTCTTGGTTGTCTGCTAGTAATATCCACAGTGAAGGGGTGTAAAGGATTATCTCCCGATTGATGAAACGAGTGGATGGCAATTACTGCGGTGCAGCCGATTTATAATCCAAAGTCAGGTTCTGGTACCTGACTAGATATCCCAGCGTAGCGTTTAGGCTCGCACAAAGAGCACATACAGCTTATTTCTTGACCAGCTTCTGAAAAACTGTAGTGAAATTGACAGAGATACAACGGTAAAATACCTCCAAAGATAACATGTAAGGATAAAAACATAATGCGTAGGCTGCTGATAGTACATGATCGCCCAGACCGCGGGTCATCACCCTCCATAAAAATTGACTTGCTAGACAGGAGGGGAACGGCGGATAAAAGGAAAAAAATATGACTGGAAAGATTGCGTGAGACTAGAAAGGCTAAGGAGACGCAATTGGGGGGGAAACGGAGAAAAGTCACGTTTCCCAAGTTGACATAAAGTAAGGAACTCGACAGAAGGGACCTTGGATATGTTACGCCACAGTCATTTATTGGTCGCTTTTGCGATACCAAGCCTTTGATTTGAATTCATCGGCAGAACGCAGATGTTTGGAATATTACAAAAAATTAAAAAGTAACTTTTTCGTAATATTAATGTTAGGAATATAAAAATTAGCTGGCCGGATGGCCCATTCTGAGCAGTGAACTAATATGTTCTTAATTTTACAGACGGATAGATAATATTGAAGATAATGACAAAAGACAGTGTTGTTCACATTAGCGACAGACTGTATGGAATAAAAAGTGTCGCTATTTGCACAAAAAAACACGACCTCGAGACGCAGGTGTTCAAATCTACTTAGTAGGGAAGCGAAGGGACATTGGTGGGAGCTGTGTCAAAATATAACTTTTAACGACAAAATTTTGGAGGGGAGAGAAAGGTTGGTTCAAAAATCAAGTACGTTTTAAAAAAAAAAAACAAGTAGAGACGGACAGACTAACAGATAAACATCCATACTTGACTGAAGCATGACTGAAATGACTTTAGGGTAGGAAATTTGAAATAAACCTAGGCAGTGATTGGCCACAGACAATCATTTTATCGGCGCTCAGACGCGCAAGTGGGGCCATTCCTCAATAGTTGTTCGATGATAGACACAGTATTTTAAAGTGTGGTGATTTCCAAATGAAAGAAAGTGAAATAAGTTCAGGGACGCCATACTATAGCCAGCAGCTCAGCTGAGTTTTGCTAGCATTTCTGTGTTCTTTATTCATAATCTGAGCTGTGAGTTTCAGTTGTGAACAAGGCGGTGTCCATTCAGTTGGTGATTTTACTCGAGTGTATCTGTGCAGTACGTTGTGACAGAGACCACTATTATTGCCCGCCAGCACGGAGAGGTGGGACCACCAGATTTCAGCACCAGAGCTACATATGCAAGATGAGTGAGCCTCTGGTCTGCTGGAAGTTCACCAACGCCTTTTAGTTACTAATACCCCATAAAATTCCTGCAATTTACTGGACACTGTGTAGTCAATATAGACAGGTGTGATGAGGCCACCCCAACAGCACAAGCATTTAACTATCCTCCCAAGTAGATGACTACTAGAACATTTTAATAAAACTAACTAGTCTAGTACTTATATATGTACACTCTTGCATTTATTATGTAACATTCCATGCATTTCTTTCATAATTTTAAATCCTTTTTTTAACAAAAAGTTCTGGTCAACATAAAAACTTGATCCAGAACAAATAAATGTAATATAATTCTATCAAATTTTTACACACGTGAGTTAGTTCAGTGTATTTTAACATTTGTTAATATTATTAGTCTGCTTAAATATCTGTGGGTGTATCTATAATTATCACACCACATTACATATCATTACCCTAGACATTTTACATAGATACATTCATTAAGAAAAAAAAAATTGAGTGTGAGGTCGTAGTGGTAGCAAGAAAGGCCTTCTGACAATTCACAACTACATTTTATCTCAGGAGCCTTCACAGCTGGCCTCATACATTACATTTAGTAATATCACCATCATACAATACCATCAAACCCACTACATGCATTGGGGTCTTGTCCAGGGATAATTAGCCCAACAGTAATATTAGGATCTCCTGGTTGGAGAAATAAAATTAGGGGAAAATAAATTGTGAAATTCCCTTTAAAATTAAAAGTGTCCCTGCAGATAAAAGTTGGTGAATCTTCACAGCCAGTGATAATTAATTAGTTAACTGGTTAGTTAGAATTAGTTAGACTATAGTCATAAGAAGTACTTAGTGTATTTACTGGTTAGAGATTTAGCTTGTATATTATTATATTGTCTGAAAAGTATGGCGGAGCTAGCAAAATTCCGATCAGCTGCTGTGCTGACCGCAAAGGAGATGGGAATGGATGGTCAGATTTTAATTCAATATGTAACGGCTGAATGTGATAAATATATTGAAAGGGAAGATAGAAAGGTAGCTGAAGAGAAGAGGTTACAAATTGAGGCTGATAGAGAAATTAAGAGGCTGCAGATTGAGGCAGAAGAAAAACGACAGCAAAGGGAGGCAGAAGAAAAACGACAGCAAAGGGAGGCAGAAGAAAAAAGGTTGACTGCCGAAAGGGAGGCAGAAGATAGAAGGTTGCAAAGGGAGCACGAATTACGACTAAGGGAGCTGGAATTACAAGGCCCGGCTCCTGAAAATGGTGCCAGCCCTTTTGCCTCAGATGCTACGCCCAGTCTGGGAACCTCAAACTCAGCTATGGGGTTTCATTTAGACCATTTTGTTGAAAAAGACGATGACATAGAGGGGTACCTAGGACGTTTTGAGTTATTAGCTACTACATATGGGTTAGAGAGAGAGAGGTGGAGTTTAAAGCTATCACAGGGATTGAGAGGTACTTCTTATGAAGTATTTGCCAAAATGAACAGGGAAGACCAAGACAATTATGACATGTTAAAGCAGGCTTTGTTATTAAGGTACGAGAAGAATGGTGAATTTTATCGTAAGAAATTTAGAAATGCCAAACTGTTGTCTGGGGAGACATACCACCAATTCTCTGCTAGACTAGAAACCTATTTGGAGAAATGGACGGCTCTGGGGAAGACCCAAGATCTTAAAGAAATGATCATGATTGAGCAATTGAGAGAGTCCATGGCTCCAGACATGAGAAAATTTCTCATGGAACAAGGTGCAGAGAAGTTGGGGGAAATTTTAAATGTTGCTGAGAGGTATCAGGCAGCTCAGGCAGAGGTAAGTGGTGCTAAAAAGAAGCACATAGACAATTTTAAAGCTCCACAGCAATTTAATAAATTTGATAATAGAGAGCAGGGAAATAAAGGTAGGACAAACTTTGAGCGGCCAAGAAATGACTATCGCGACAGAAACTCACAGTTCAATGACCAAAAGTTCAATGAAAGAAAACCGTTGAACCAAGGAAAAAGATGGTGTAAATGGTGCAAGAAGGATAACCATAACACCGAATTTTGTAGAAGGAAACCTTCAAACATTGCTGCAATGAAGTCGGGGACGCGAAGATTAAAGGTTAATCCTAATGGACAACAGGAACCTTATCACCCCCCAGTTTGTGAGGATGTTATTTGTAATGGGGTCACCATAAGGTGCCTTTATGATACAGGTTTGGATTATGATTCAGTTGTGAAGTCTAGCCTAGTGGACCCAAGTCAGTATACCACAGAAACAGTGGAAATACAAGGGGCGACTAAGGACATACCACTCATGACACTTCCCATCGCAAGGATAACGGTGAAAACTCGCTATGTGGAGGGAGAAATCAGAGCAGCAGTGATAGATGAACCAATCTACCCTCTGATATTGGGGTGTAGATACGTCTTCTTGGGGAATCCCGAGAAACCTGTGATCATGGCGACAGTGCAGACCAGGTCACAGAAGAAGGAGGAAGAAGGTGAACCTATAAATGCTCATCCAGAGGAGATGAGGAAGGCGCAGGCTGAGGATAGGACACTCAAGCCATGTTTTTAAAAATTGCCCAAATGCCACACACCTCCGAGCAAGGGGGAATATTTCATGAAGAATAAACTCTTATACAGGAAGGCCGGAACTGGAACAAATGGTCACAACCAGCTGGTTCTTCCCACTTCATATAGAGATAAAGTGATGGAACTCGGGCATGCGATTCCCTTCAGTGGTCACATGGGGATCAGCGCCACAGGACAGCGTATAGCTTGTCATTACTTCTGGCCAGGGATAACGGAGGATATAAAAAGATATGTCAAATCCTGCCCAGAATGTCAAAGGGTAGCTCCAAAGCACTGGACTGCTCCTGCAACTCTAGGGGAAATGCCCATAGCGGGAACACCTTTTGAGAGGGTTGCAGTGGATATTGTAGGACCTCTCACTCGGACCAAGAGGAGGAACAGTTACATCCTTACTCTGGTGGACACTTGTTCTATGTGGGGAGAGGCGGTAGCCCTGCCATCAATTGATTCAACACATGTAGCAGAGGCACTACTTACAATATTTACCCGATTAGGATTCCCGCATCAAATCTTGACGGATAATGGTTCTCAGTTCAAGGGGAAACTAACGGAAGAAGTTTTTAAGCTATTTCAAGCCAGACACTTTCATTGTAGTCCGTACCATCCACAAGGGAACGGCCAGGTAGAGAGGTTCAACGGGACTCTCATTTCTATCCTGAGAAAGCTGGCACACGAAAAACCGGATCTGTGGGATCAATTCCTGCCCGCCGCATTGTTTGCGTACCGGGAGGTACCACATAGTTCAACCGGGATGGCTCCCGCAACTCTGCTATTTGGGAGGCCAATAAAAGGTCCATTAGAAGCTCTATTAAGGACCTGGACAGATGAGAAGGCGGAAGAGACTGTTACCTCATCGTATCAATACGTGAACGAACTGACCACTCGTTTGAAAGCTGGATGGAAACTGGCAAATGATAATTTGAAGCAAGCCAGGAAGAAACATGCAGCATATTTTAATAGGAAGGCAAAGGACAGGGAACTGGCAGTCGGAGAGAAGGTGCTGCTTCTACTACCCGGAAGCCAGAATAAATTACAAATTGGTTGGCAAGGTCCATATACGGTTCTAGAGAAGGTGTCTAGAACAAACTATAAAATTGACAAAAAGGGGAAGGAGAAAGTTTATCATGTAACCCTGTTAAAGAAGTATCTGGACAGACCACTCCAGGAAAGCACCCCCTTATTGACCTTGGCTATTGCAACCCAGATGCAAAAAGAACCACTCACCTCACATGAATACCCATTACATCCTTGTGAAACCGCAGCACAGGTAAAAGTCAGTAAGCACCTGACTAAAAAACCAGAGGGAGAGAGTTCAACAGGTTCTGGAGGAACATACAGATGTATTAACAGATAAACCAGGCCATACAAATTTGCTACAGTATGACATGAAACTGGTAGACTCAAACCCAATCTGTATGAGAGCCTATTCTATTCCGTTCGCGAAGGAGAAGGCATTGAAGGAAGAAATAGAGTATTTGTTGAAGGAGGGGATTATTTCGCACAGTGAATCATCTTTTAGTTCTAGTGTCGTTTTTGTTGAGAAAACCGTCTGGGGAACACAGACTGTGCATAGATTACAGGAAACTGAATGCTGTCACAGAAGGACAAGTGGATCCATTACCAGACACACAAAACAGTTATTTGCCAGACTGAACAAGGCAAAATACTTTTCAAAGGTGGATCTTAGTAAAGGCTATTACCAGATCCCAGTGAAGCCTGAAGTGAGACCTTATTTGGCTTTTAGCACTTCGGATGGACATTATGAATTCAATATACTACCATTCGGACTGAAAAATGCTCCGAGTGTGTTTTCAAGGATGATGCGCAAATTGTTGGATCCCCTGAATAACCCATGTATCACGAATTTCATGGATGATATTCTCGTCGCCACAGAGACATTTGAAGAACACATTGAAGCTCTGGAGAAGTTGTTTGATAGACTTCGGGAGGCGAACTTAACTGCTAGGCCAACAAAATGTTGTATTGGATGCAAAGAGTTGGAATTCTTGGGACACACTGTATATCAGGGTAATATGACCCCTGATCCTAAGAACTTGGAAAAACTGCAGAGAGCACCTAGGCCGCAAACAAAAAAGGACGTGCGATCATTTGTGTCGTTATGCGGATTTTATCAGAAATACATCAAGAATTTTAACGCTATTTGTGCTCCTCTGACTGATGACTCGCAAGGGACTTCCAGATAAAATTATTTGGACTGCACAATGTGAACTAGCGTTCCAAGAGTTAAAGGAAAAACTCACTAGCAAGCCGATTCTCAAACTGCCTAATTAGAGTAGCGGCAGACGTGAGGAGTAATTTTACCTATGTGTATCGCTGGTTTTGGAACTTGCCATAGGCATGTTTTCAAGTGGGGAGATGTGTAGTGAAATTGACAGAGATACAACGGTAAAATACCTCCAAAGATAACATGTAAGGATAAAAAACATAATGCGTAGGCTGCTGATAGTACATGATCGCCCAGACCGCGGGTCATCACCCTCCATAAAAATTGACTTGCTAGACAGGAGGGGAACGGCGGATAAAAGGAAAAAAATATGACTGGAAAGATTGCGTGAGACTAGAAAGGCTAAGGAGACGCAATTGGGGGGGGAAACGGAGAAAAGTCACGTTTCCCAAGTTGACATAAAGTAAGGAACTCGACAGAAGGGACCTTGGATATGTTACGCCACAGTCATTTATTGATCGCTTTTGCGATACCAAGCCTTTGATTTGAATTCATCGGCAGAACGCAGATGTTTGGAATATTACAAAAATTAAAAAGTAACTTTTTCGTAATATTAATGTTAGGAATATAAAAATTAGCTGGCCGGATGGCCCATTCTGAGCAGTGAACTAATATGTTCTTAATTTTACAGACGGATAGATAATATTGAAGATAATGACAAAAGACAGTGTTGTTCACATTAGCGACAGACTGTATGGAATAAAAAGTGTCGCTATTTGCACACAAAAAACACGACCTCGAGACGCAGGTGTTCAAATCTACTTAGTAGGGAAGCGAAGGGACATTGGTGGGAGCTGTGTCTAAATATAACTTTTAACGACAAAATTTTGGAGGGGAGAGAAAGGTTGGTTCAAAAATCAAGTACGTTTTAAAAAAAAAACAAGTAGAGACGGACAGACTAACAGATAAACATCCATACTTGACTGAAGCATGACTGAAATGACTTTAGGGTAGGAAATTTGAATTTGAAATAAACCTAGGCAGTGATTGGCCACAGACAATCATTTTATCGGCGCTCAGACGCGCAAGTGGGGCCATTCCTCAATAGTTGTTCGATGATAGACACAGTATTTTAAAGTGTGGTGATTTCCAAATGAAAGAAAGTGAAATAAGTTCAGGGACGCCATACTATAGCCAGCAGCTCAGCTGAGTTTTGCTAGCATTTCTGTGTTCTTTATTCATAATCTGAGCTGTGAGTTTCAGTTGTGAACAAGGCGGTGTCCATTCAGTTGGTGATTTTACTCGAGTGTATCTGTGCAGTACGTTGTGACAGAGACCACTATTATTGCCCGCCAGCACGGAGAGGTGGGACTACCAGATTTCAGCACCAGAGCTACATATGCAAGATGAGTGAGCCTCTGGTCTGCTGGAAGTTCACCAACGCCTTTTAGTTACTAATACCCCATAAAATTCCTGCAATTTACTGGACACTGTGTAGTCAATATAGACAGGTGTGATGAGGCCACCCCAACAGCACAAGCATTAACTATCCTCCCAAGTAGATGACTACTAGAACATTTTAATAAAAACTAACTAGTCTAGTACTTATATATGTACACTCTTGCATTTATTATGTAACATTCCATGCATTTCTTTCATAATTTTAAATCCTTTTTTTAACAAAAAGTTCTGGTCAACATAAAAAACTTGATCCAGAACAAATAAATGTAATATAATTCTATCAAAAATTTTACACACGTGAGTTAGTTCAGTGTATTTTAACATTTGTTAATATTATTAGTCTGCTTAAATATCTGTGGGTGTATCTATAATTATCACACCACATTACATATCATTACCCTAGACATTTTACATAGATACATTCATTAAGAAAAAAAAATTGAGTGTGAGGTCGTAGTGGTAGCAAGAAAGGCCTTCTGACAATTCACAACTACATTTTATCTCAGGAGCCTTCACAGCTGGCCTCATACATTACATTTAGTAATATCACCATCATACAATACCATCAAACCCACTACAAAAACAATGGACAGTCAATACAATGTACGTATCTACGCAAACCGAAGACACTCAACACTAAACATTCACCACCACAACTTGACAACACCGTTTCTTCTTTCCATCGCACAACAGTATACACTCGTCATAACAGTACTCCTTGCTCCCCCTCTGACACAAATTTACACCCGTACGCGTCTTCAGCCAAGCGTGACGGCTTTCGCCCGACGCGCGGTGGTATTTCGCACAGAGGCGATAAAAGAGCACTCCGTGTTGGTTACCCAAACACAGAAACCAAGTACTAGCAAACACTTAATGCGGAATTAAATTGTCCAAACACAAAAACAAATTAATAGCAAACGCTTAATGCAGAATTAAATTATACACTTATAAAAAGATAACAATCAGTCACATACAATAATATACATTTCCCTTCTGTCATTTACAATCTATATCCCCCTTCTCTGTCTGGAAAACAACCTCTGTCTATTACAAATAAGTCTGGCTGGTGCCTCTAAGGCGGAGTTAAAATTGCTGGCGCGCTTTACATTATATGTCTCCTGTGTTATATATATATATATATATATATATATATATATATATATATATATATATATATATATATATATATATATATATATATATATATATATATATATATATATAAGCTAACACCCCAAATTAACTCTAAAAGAATTATATCGGTCTTACCAGCTCAAGGAATGAATCTCCGTACAGTATTAATGACAGCAGCTATCAACTTGAAGTATTAGTTACTAGTAGCGAGAATCCTAGAAGCATGACTGGTAAAGAAAGACAGAACCAACTAGGATAGAATGCCAGGTGGCCCGCACGTGCATACAAGGGACCACTGCTTCAGACGTAAGACCTTCGTTCAGACCAATCGTCCCCAGATGAACAGTGCTGGCGGCACGACATAAAAGCAGAAGTTAAGACCGCGTGGGCCAACGCCACTTCTTTCCGTTCGTGCAGGAAACAGGAGAGAGGAGACGAAAGGCTCGAACTCTGCGAGTTCGCTTAAATCAAAGAAACGGGAGATGATTCCAGTTTTTTTTCCCCAGAATCTCTGAATCAAAGACTATTCCACATGCCGCTTTCTAGATGAAAAGCTTTGGCAGAACTAGTCGCAGCTTCACATACAAGAGGTGGGCCTACGATTGGCTCTACGAGATTAACAGAATCCAAAAGAGAATATAGGCTTTAAAAATCAGGAATGACAGAAAAGTGGGCGGTGATGAGAAATAGAAAGAAAATAGACCGGCCTATCAGACTGGAGGGGCAGACAATTCTAGCCACCTGTGACAGTCAAGGTGCGTCTCTCACACTTCAACATGTCCTTCCAGATTGGGGGATTATCTCACTTGCCTATCCCAAGTAATTAAACCTTCGTTATCAGACTATGACTCGGCGAAATTCGGCCGTCTTGTCTGGACATTTCGTGGTTTATCCGCACCTCCAATATGCAAGTCTATTATTCTGTAGAATTGTAAAGGATTACTCCCATCTTGTACAAACACCGACATTAGCCTTTCACCTGAGATCAAATGTGGGACCATCACGTTTTCACGATCCAATTAATCCCTCAGGATGGACCGGCGAATTGAAGTAACTGAAGTGTGAAAGGTATGTAAAAAAATGACCTTCGGATGAGTTTTCTGTGCTGACAAATAAGGGCAGGAGAGAGAGAAATAACAAAATATCACTCGCACAGGAATATAATGCAATCCTGCCGAAGTGGACATGACAGTGCACAAACCGTTTTGTGACACTTTCATTTCCTTCCACTTTCCACCGAGCAACAATGCCCGTCAACATACACGCGCACTTAGAAACTATAATTAGCAAATACACACTTATAAAATCTTCTAACAGATGACTGAGTTACCGACAAATTTTTTTTCAAAATATGCTGGGAATGGAACGCAGAACTTTTCCTTGGGAGACAAACGTTCTCACAACCATACCACCGACACGCATTTGTGTAAGTTTTTTTTTAAATCTTTACTATTTTAATGATTACCTCCCTCAAAGTTGCGTTCGTCACTTGTGGACCTACCAAGCAAATTATTAGAGAAGTTTGACAAGAGAGAGCCCTTGAAGCACAAATGGATCCCGTTGGGGACCCAAAGATGCAGCAATAGAGAATGCAGTCAGCTTGACTGCTTGCGTCAGGGTCAGCGAACCAGAGCTGACCAAGACCATACTCCACCTCCACGTGGTGGTCCTGGAAACAGGCTGCATCACTGCAGTCTGGCTGAGAGAGTAGGGATCGAAGAGGGATGGCAAACCCGGTCCCAAAAAATGCCGTGCTGAAGTCGGATGTGTCGGCCGAAAGGCGCAGATATCGCTGCTCCGGTGTAAACGGACACAACGCAACCAACGTCCTTTTCAGGACGAACGAGGAAGAAGAAGAAGAAGATCCCGTTGATGCTAAACCAAGATGTTTGACAAGATGAAACACGGGGAAACCAACAAGCCAGAAAGCTAAAATACAGGCTGCAAAATTCAAGGAACGATAAATAACATGTATGTCGTAAAGTGTATCTGTATCACAACGCGCTCAAATTTCCCTATTCAAACATCTAGTAACGTAAATTTTCCGCCTATAACCACTCCTACTATATTTGAAAATTGCCAAGGGCAAGATCAAGACGTCTGCTAAGAATTGGACAATACTTGACTTTTCTACTACAATAGTTTGAAAAAAGGGTACCCCTTCCCCAAATCGTATACACACCCGCCCTATTATTTGGTGAAGGTTGTAACTATAAATAACTACAGTGGTTTAATCGGTCTCCATGTGACTCAGTAACGAAGATTTGAATTTCTTTTGACGACGAGCGCAAAATAAGTTACCCTTCCCCTTTAAACCCCGCACACAGTCTACCCTTACCAATATTTAGAAAGAACGTTAGCAGAGTTCGCAGCGAGCCACTTGATACCTCGCCTTGTTAAAAGGCAGAGAGAGGAAAGGGGGGGGGGGAGAGTAAATGACAAGAATCAAGGCTAACTTATGCGTTTGAAACTGAAACTAAAACCAAATTTGTGCAGAAAAGAGGAAAAAGAGAGAAACTTAGATAACTTATAAAGAGGGTAAATAAAATGGATGTATTGAATGATATCGATAATATTGTGTATAAAAAGGCCATACTATTCCCTCTGATAAATTATCTTGCCTTACAGAAAAGTATGTTGTTCAGAATAATTACAGAGACAAATTACATAGATGAAAACGATGAAGAAGAGTTAGATGAAAACTAGATAGGATGATAGAGGCCAAAGGGCAGTTTAAGAATCACTTTTAAAAATTGAAATCGACCCAATAATAACCGAGATAGTGAAGAAAATAAAAATTGAGACAGACAAACACACTGGGGAACTGCTCAATTTTGAAAGTCTTCGAAAGTTACATTTTAGGGGACGCGTTTTTGAACAGTCAAATTTGCATGACTCGTTTGATTGGTTAATGATAGTTTAGGAGGGGGGGGGGGGAATAAAACTAACGCGTTACCAGAATACGCTGCCACTTGAGAAAAATATTTCAACATAGATTAAGATCAGACGCATAGCAGTTGTGACCTTAATGCCTTTGCGGTCTGGGCGACAGCGATCTGCACCTGTGCCATTGATTGCCAGTTAATCTTACCTTTGTGTGAAATATTTCATTGATTGCGGGTTATATTGCCTGTTACCAGTTGGTGGCAGGAAACCTTGTGAAGACAGAACTGGAGAAAGAGAAAGCCTCAACAAAGCTGTATGCTGCATTTATGGCCTAAGAAAGACCTTATGCTGAAATTTATATGATCTACTGAAACCTACGTCAAATAGAAACATCAGGTGAAGTCCCCTTACGTGGGCTCTGAAAACTCATTCATTAAAAATTTCCACACGTGAACTTTCAATTTTGTGGGCATGATGACAGAAATAGTCCCTCCCACTATTGACTCTCGCTTTTAGACAGTACTACATCAGTCTGTGTTATACACCTACAGTGACACTTGTTTATTATCAAGATATGGACAAAGATTCCTCCTTATTTATTTATTATATATAAATACAGTTCTCATCATTTTTAACCATTCCTGCCCCATAAAGATTTGAGGGACAGGCAATTAAAATTGTAATATATTCAACTAAACTTAACAACAGTCTTACTTAATTCAATTTCATTGAGTTACAGTTGTGTTTGTTTGATGCACTTATCACTATACTTACATTACCCTAGACAGGTAGCCATATAAAACACATAACAATATCATAAAATATTTCCCGGAGTGAGATCTTAGAGAGGTAGCGGATAGGTACCCTGAGAATACATCATCATCAACAATTAGACTCAGGGACTTACATAGCTTGACCTCACTCCGAGTACACGTAGTTTGGTAACATCAATAACCTCTCCGGCAAACTCGCCACAATGTACTTGCAGCAAACAACAGCTAAAATAATTGGCAACCAAGAAGGAAATTTACAAAATACTATAGCAGAATGTGAGGCAAACAATTTGTATTATTACCTGAATTTCTTTTCAGTAATATATATATATATATTATATATATATATATATATATATATATATATATATATATAATATATATATATATATATATATATATATATATATATATATATATATATATATATATATATATATATATATATATATATATATATATATATATATATATATATATATATATAAAGAGATATTATAGGATATTCCAAGAACAATAATTGATGGACATATTTAAACAATCTGTGGTATGCTGATAACATAGTTTTAATAACAAAACAGTAACAAAAACCTTTTGGAAATGAATGATCTGATAGCGTTGGAAATTAAAAATAAATGCTACAGCATAAACAGCAAGAAGAAGAAGTAATACTCGTCTTTGCAAAAAGTGCTTCAGAACGCAGCACTGAAGTAAACCGGATATGTCTGAATCTTTTAAGATTCATAGATCTAAAATACTCGGCATATAAATGACATCACATGCATCTCAGAATATAAGGAATATTTCACCAAATTGTCACTACATATAATGATAACCATCATTATCATTACCTTTTAGATAGATCCCCAAGAAGCATATGCCTTCAATAAACTTATGATTAAGTCATGCAATGCAAAACATTAATGCCAATGGAAGTAGGAAAGAGTGTTCTTCAAAAATTGGTTTGGTTTCGTTTGAAGGACTGTCTTCATTGCGCATGCACAACTCCATCACTGCTTCGATCTCCTCCCTTAGATCACACACCGTAGCACCGGCTAGAATCACAGTGTGTGTATAGAGGGAATCGCACATTCTACTTGCACACGGGACCTCCTTGTTTTGTTTTGCCCTTATCCGAGATAGCTAGGCATCCAATCTCACTACCCAGGAGACCAGATCTTCAAAGATACAATCGTATATGGCAGCGAATCATAGACACACTTTTAAAAACAAGAATATCCCTGAAGGCCTGTCACGGATTGCCTCCGCTGCTTTGCAGTAGTGGTCCAACAGTGGCTAAAAGTCAAGTATCTAAATGGGTCGTCAAAGGTGTCTACCTTCGCACAAGATTACTCTTGGCAGAGATGTAGATAGAAGGGTAATGACGCTTCTGCCTTACGGGAATTTCATATATATATATATATATATATATATATATATATATATATATATATATATATATATATATATATATATATATATATATATATATATATATATATATATATATATACTGTTCAAAAAAGAAACGCATAGCTACTGAAGGCATACACATAGCCATAATTTTGACATTCAATAACTTTTTTAATTTAATGAGTTAATTGTTCAAATTGCACACAAGAATACCTTAGGGTTCAACCAATCAATTGATAGTTGTTTTGCATCTGGGTCACGAGAGTTTTTTGGCGTACGGGCTTTCCCGTTAGAATGGTGTGTGGCCTCCTCTTGCATCGATCAGCGACTGGCATCTCCTGGGCATGGATGCGATCAGACGTCTGATGTGGGCCTGTGGGATGGCTGCCCACTCTTCCTGGAGTGCCTGGAACAGATCACGACGATTAGCTGGAGCAACGTCTCGGCGACAAACACGTCTATGCAGCTCATCCCACAGGTGCTCAATCGGACTCATGTCTGGAGACAGGGATGGCCAGGGAAGGGTGAGAATGTTGTTGGCAGTCAGGAACTGCGTGATCAACCGTGCACAATGGGGTCTGGCGTTGTCCTGTTGAAACACAGACCTTTGGGCAGTCAAAAGTGGAAGGACATGGGGTCGAAGAATTTCATTGACGTATAGTTGCGCATTCAAGCCTCCTTCAATGTGCACCAATTGACTCCTTCCTTTGTAACTGATCATTCCCCACACCATTGCACCTCCACAACCGTGCGGCGGAGCTTCATCAACGCAATTTTGGGCAAAACGTTCATTTCGCCTACGGTAGACCGTACGCCGTCTATCATGACGCTGCAACAAAAAGAAAGATTAATCACTAAACCAGACACGTCTCCATTGATTGTCAGCTGCCCAGGTACGATGCTGGTTGGCCCAAAGAAGTCGATTTTGGCAATGGAGGCGCGTAAGGACTGGTCCTCGGTGAGGTCGTTGTGCCCAAAGTCCAGCGTCATGCAGTCTATTCCGGACAGTTTGATCAGACACATGACGTCCTGCAGGCAATGACTGGGCAGTTGAGGAAGCTGTTGTAAACCTGTCTCTGGGGTGACGAAGCAAATTTATCGATAGAGACGCCTTAAATGTCTGCTTGAAAATGAACTGAATTTTTGTGTGTGTAGCGTTATCCTTTTATAGGGTTTCAGTTGCGTAGTCAGTGAATAGTGTTCACCCCAAATTTTGTTGCTTTCACGTACGCAACATGAGCTGTGGTCAAAAATTGCGTCATAAACACTATTGACCACTGCGTTGTAACGATTACAAAAACGAACGCAATTCAGGTCAACACGTGCATTTGACACTGTAAAGAACATTTGAGGCTGGTTTTTATATACCCTAGCACCAAATTTATATATTCTGGCTCATAATTTTGCTTTCATACATGTAATAACGGAATAAACAACTATTGTTTAGTTTTAAAACGACAGGGAACAAATTTAATAATCAATTAGTATTAACACTTTAAAATAAAGGAAATGCTGGTAAATAATTTTATACTGGAATCAAATTTTCTCTTCACGGAGATTTAGGGTGAAAAAGTGAGTTGAATTTCTTTTTCTTAGTAAGTCACACATTATTAAAAAACACTTGACTGATCTTTTCCACGGATGAATCAACTTTATTTTGTAATAAATTGTTTACACCTGGTTGCATTTAATTGGTCCATAGTGGAGTTTTTCTTGGTGGCCCTTAACTTTTGTCCAGTAGTATAGTTTAGAAAATTATGTCCGGTTGCTGGTGCTTTTTTATAAGCACTTAACTGATATAAGGGGTTCTTGCAGCTGGGGTTTTCGTCACTTCTTGGTAATGAGGGCACTTCTTCACCCAACTTGTCCGATTTAGGCGGTTGGTGTGGATTCCCTGATTTTCACTCACAACTAGCTTCGTTCCACTAACTTTTTAGACAAAAAAGAAAAACAAATGCCTCTGCTAAGTACATATGTGGGCTGCCAATTAACAGGCGCATTCTCGCTGTCCACCCACCAATGTTAATCTCTCAGAAGAATTAAATTTCCGAGTACACAGTGTAGCTCAGGGAAGATGATTAAAAATCACCAATATTCTTCCGGGTATTAAACTGGGAAAATGTGTCTGGACGGTGCGAATAATGAGTTGCCTGAGTTACAATTAACAAAGTGCATATATCTCACAAAATATTATACTTTTTAGGCACATGTGATGTAATCATCAGTCATCACTGCTCCATTCGGAGTCTGTGGTCACCTCTGCTGCCGGTTTTCCGCCCGACTAGCCAGAAGAAATCACCTACGCATCCTGTAGTGGTTTATGAATATACTATTTTCGTATGTTGAGGTTGCCAGCCTCACATATAACCACTTAGCAAGAAAAACATGTCAAATTCAAATTTGACCCCAATTGGGTTATACAGAGTTTAGAATGGATACGAGCAATTTAGGTTATATGCTCTCGAATCACTTGGTCTGGAAATTTTGAATCCCTTTATGACGGGTGAATCTGCGAAACACTTGGTCTGGGAAAGTTTCTTTTACGATGGGTAATCCAAGTCCTTAGGTATCCATCCTGATATTTAAAGTCCTGGTCCCTTAAGTTTTCAGAGTTTGTATTTCAACATGCGGGTTTACTCTTAAGTTTTCAGAGTTGCCCAAATACTCCTGTCACTTATAAGTATGGAATTCTGGGCCCGATCCTTCTTGCTCTGGCTTTTGCTCGTTTGAAGTTGTGAAGCTGTCTGTGTTCTGTGCCTCTGATTTCGCGATCTCCAATTCTCATATCGAAACACAGATGGTACTTCCGCCAAAATTTCCAATGAAATTCAATGTTTATTCCGGCTCTCGCTTCAATCGAATCGTAAGCTCTTTTGCACTATGTGGGTAGGGGTGTTTAAATTCATAATCTCTAACCGCATCTTTAAAATATTACATTTTAAATTCCAAATGCGCGACCTCTTGCTAATATAGCGTAATCCTTCCTGCTGCACCTATCTGCCTCTCACAATATTGTGACCATGTTTTCCTGGCGTAATGTCTTCCGCCAATGTTTTCTCCAGACACATTATCTGTAATAATGATATAGACCGGGGACAGCGGAAGCGCTAATCTAATTAACGCCTCTGGGAGCGCCAGACAGACAGATATGACCGCCGACTGTCTTGACAAACCATCTGTGGTCCTATTCAACGATCGGGCAATGCCCCGTTGTGTCAACACAGACCTGTCTCTTTCAAAGGCGACCCAAGCAATAACCGCGTAATCCGATGGCCTGTCTAATCGCCTGATAATACTACAGGTCACCTGGCGTAACGTAAACACGTCTGCGTGTAAAAAGATAAAGGTAGTCCCATAACATATACTTCCGTAGGGGAGTTGAGTCTTATAGACTTCACCCTACTAGGTCCAGCATAAGGAGCACAATAATGAATGAAAAGGGCTAAAATTGTACCAAATAAAAGCGGCTGAATGGGAGAAAGAGAAAAATGAAGAAAAAATAGGTATACTACCGGAGTGGCTAAAGGTGTGAGAGATCCACCAAAAGAACAGGTACAGACGTTTTGTCCCAAGGCCACAACGATGTGATTTTAAAGGATGTTAAAAACACTATGAACAACAATAACGACTGCCAAAACGATCTGAAAGAAGTCACTATTTAATACACACATCAAACAGAAGCAGTTCACCCATTGGGGAAAAGACGATTGGAATATGATATGACAACAGATACAAGAAAAGAAATAATATAAAAGAGGACGACAAAAAGAAACTACTGGACAGTTTAACAGAATGCATGAAAAAAGTTATCAATCAAATTGATAAACAGCACCACTGACACGAAGCTGCGCAGTGACATAATCATCACCTGAGTTTGACGGAATCATTATTATTACCCTTCGGTTCCACTTACCCTCATGTCCTGTGACATCCGTTTAAGATCTTTCCGTGTCTTGTTTTTCTTTCAAGTCCGTCTCACTTTCCCGGCTCCGTGTGTGTTTTCTGGTGTTTTTTTTTTTTTTTCATTTGTTAGTCTCCCACTCCTTCTCCTATCCTGTGGGTTTCAGAACAAGGGCTGTTTTGATGATGCTATCAACAGGTTTCCTCGAAGTGTATTTATCGCCTGTGTCTTCTGTTCCACACTGGTCTTGTCATACAACTGCAATCCTTCTATTCTCCCTCTTCATCTCTTATCTTGGGGATACTAGAAGACTGCCTCGTAATGCTATCAACAGGTTTTGTAAATTTGTGTTTTACCCAACGCCATCCTAGATGGCATGACAACTGTGTGTGTGTGGGGGGAGTGGGGAGGGGGGGAGAGAAGAAAGAGAGAGATGGAAGATGTGCTGCAGTACATGTAATTACCACGTGAGCAACAAAAGTAGGACATACAAATTGCGCTTGATTTCAGTTTGATTTAACACAGCAAAGCTCGTCACACACTTTACCAAATCACCATGTGGCGGCTGGGGATAAGTTTTTCTACCACTTCCTCAGAACAATGTAGCTTAATGACCATTGTTCTGCCCATGGCACTTTCGAAGACCATATAAAGTGACTTTTTATTTAAGAAACATTTCTGTCATAATTCTGTACCCACCTGGGAATTCACCGAGTTATCAGGTACTCTTACCTTTTTCCCCACTCCCAAACTATTATGTGTCATGGCATTTAGAGCTATACAGACATAAAATGTCTATTTTTTCCTTTGTTTATTTTAGTGTGCACATGTGTGGGAAAACGTGTGTACTAGAAAAATGGATATGTCAAAATATAATTTATTTAGTATGAAAATAGTCAGAATTATTAATTCCCACTCCTTTTTTTAAGGGTGGAAGGTTGGCTTTCATTATTTTTCTACCGGCAGTTATATCCTTTCAAGCTCGAGGAAACCACACAAAGGAATTAGGAAGGGGAGGGACAAAATAGAAGCGCCAAAATCCACACCCTTGGGCTCTCGTGTCACAACTGTTTTGACCAGACTTCTTTTCTTACAATTCTGGTGCTTCATTTAAACTAAAAGGAAGCTATGCAGAGTCAGAACACTCATTACCGCTTTCTGTCTCACCTTTGGCTTCTTATCCTCTCCCACAAGTACCACAGTATTTCGTTCAGACACCTAATGGGGGAGTGGTTGTCGCTATAGAATTGGAGAGGGAACGAGCACAAAATGCTGGATTATGTGGCGGAGAGGAATTATATTTGAATATTGGTAGGAGTGGCGTAGTGTTGAAAGGCATAACAATGATCTGAAATAATCTCATGTTCGCGAGCACCTCATTATTAACACGCATCGCTGGCGAAAATACCAGGTTCCAAAACGACGGCACAGAACTATGAGACAAAGTCGCTATTAATAAGAGACGACTTTTTTTTTTTACCTTATTAAAACATCTTGCCGACACGTGTTTTCTCAGTTGTAACATTTAGTCTTCTGTGTGACTCACATTATAACTGATGTTGTTTCTGTTTATGCTGCGCTGCAAGTCGAGGATGTGAAGATACGTAGTTATATTTTAAGTTTAAATTAATGTAAACTATCTTGAAATATCAGACGAGAAGTGAAATGAGGAAGAGATTATTTACAATATATGCGGCACATATATAAATATGCTTATTCATATTTAACCGAACGGTTTAATATAAACTGAGGAAATTCTATAAATCGTGCCACAGAAATACAATAGAGGCATGAATGTTTCTTTAAAAAAAAAAAAACACCCCGTGCATGGAAGAATAGTGGGAAGAAATGTGCGTTGTTTTATAAGGTGCGAAATTTAATTCTCAGGCCGGAATGCGCCATGAAACTATTGCAAGTTAGGTGGGAAAAGTTGGGACAGGACGTTACCCCTAAGGCAATTCTTTATATGGGAATATTCAACTCAGTATTTGTAGGCTATATAACTACTTGCAGCGTTACGTTGGTCCTTTATTTAATTTTAATATTTAAATGCATGATGCTCTTTATATCCCACCCCATCACCATCTTAAGTCTAGCGGGAGACAAACATAATTCACACATCTCCAACCAAGATGTACCCATCGAAAGAAACAAGCCGAAACATGCACTATCGTAACCATAAGGCGCTGGTACCGAACTTTTTAAAAAAATTTAAATACAATGTTGCCTCGTTTTGGCAAGGCGCGTCCCGTTCAACCCTAGTCGGTTATATTAGGGTGCATTTCTTCTTCTTCTTCTTTGATCCTTAGCCGCCGACCGTCAAAGCAGTCAGTGGCCATCACGCATTAGGGTGCATGTTCAAATCTAAAAGACTTTTATGTCTGATGGTTATATATATAATGTGGTACCGAACTGGGCATATTCTCAGAATAGACTAAAATGCTTTTGTGAGAATCTCTTTACACCGGACTATAGATGGAAAGACAAAGGACACGTAAAAAATAAATGTGGCCGGGATCAATGGAAGCAGACTTTGTTGTTGTGTTACACGTGAAATCCGTTACATGGAGGATTTACAGCAGAGTATTCACACCGGTCCTTTATTATGAAAGGTAACAGCGTGCAATGGCCAAAGTTCAGAGTTTTTTTGCGAGATTCGCTGCCCAGAATGCATGACCAACAACACTGGATGAGACTGCTCAGAAACATCACAGGCAAGATAACTAGGGAATTCGGACAATGCAAAAATGCGCATAACAATATATATGGCAGATACACCTGAATTGGTATGAGTGCAGATACACCTGCTACAAATCAGTGGCCATATCCGCATCGAAAGTCGACAGCAACGAATCTCTAACGCCTGTGGTAAAATGGGATGTTATAAATATTTATAGGGGACTTAGTGTACTGACTGAGATCAGCTGTGAAGGTATCTGTATCTAATAAGTGTGGTGTATTACAGATGACCTTACTTGCTACCACATTTATACCTCAGTCAGAATTATTTTGGAATATTGTGATGACTACGTTAAATGTCTAGGGTTATGAAAATGATGAAGTGTAAGTCACAACAACAACAGACAGATAAACAATTTAATTTATTCCACAACACTTACAACACTGTGACACTCACACACATATAACACTCTATAAGACTATCTTAAATGAGTCAAGTGTTTAAGTTTAAAAATATCTGTATTAATTCTTGTCAATAATGGATATCCTGATTCAACTACACAGTGAACCAGGAATCACAATCAAATGTACTTACAAGTATTATTTACACAGTTTATATATATGAACTTTGTATTGACATAGTTTATTATTATTATTCTATGTGTGTAATTTGTGCAGTAGTAATATGAGGTAATACTGGTTTTGTTCAAGCTTGGTTGTTTTTTTTCATCATGACTTCAAGTGTTTGATTATCGGGGAAATAGTATTGGGAAACTTTCACAGTTCCTGTCATTTGAACCAATTAAGTGTCCCTCTGTGGTTAACAAAATGTCAATTTTTGAGGGGGCACATAATGTTGAGCTACTCTGGCCACAGAAGCTTATCTTTCGTGATGGTGGCAGGAAAAGACTCCTCTGCTCGATTGCTTCCTGTGTTCTGGAGACACCTCACTGGTCGCTATCTGGACCAAGGAGTATGCTGTCAGCCTCTGGATTCAGCAAAACCCAGACCAGGTGCTGCTTCAATAACTAGGACCACAGTCCCTGAAACAAGAAGGTTGTACCTCCTACTTCATAACTAATTTATAATCTATTTCCACACTGAACGCAATACATAACAAACACTGAGTTCAGAGCGATAGGCCAACTGCTAGCTTCATCTGAAACAATTTACACCAGTATTCTCCTCCTAAATGGTTACTACGCCTCTGCAATTCCAGCATTAGTTCCTTCTAGTCAATAAGATAGGTGTCAGTGTACTGTTTGGCAATTCCATGCAGTTTTACTTTTCTCCGACACGTCCTGTTCAGGTTGGAGCAATATTTAGGCTTTGCCTCATGTTGGCTACTGAACCACACACATATACAGACATAAATTATCAATTTACATTCAATTTTCATTAAAAAGATATCAAATATTTCAAGCTTACCACAATTCATGGAAATAATACACAGATACGTTGACTGGCGATGAATAATGGCACAAATTCCGATCTGCCTCTGTCCCAGACTTTTATTTAGCAAAATATGATCTGGCTCTCAACACACTGTTTCTTAGTAAGTTTATTTTAAAATGTGGCACTGACCTGACGCTCCTAATTGACTATATTGGCGGGTCTAACCAATCGGGCCATGTTTACACAGCTTTTCAAAAAAAGTACCCTTACTACCGTTTCCCCTAACAACAAAGAATTAGTATTTATAGTCCGACTAATCGTGTTTAGCCTTACATTTACTTCTATCCAATCAAATAGGATTTTACATGGTGGCCCATTTCCCGTAAAATAGTGGTTTCAAAACCTGCCACTGCGCAATTCTGATTTTGGTGTTGTCTGACAGCACCACCATTTTATTTTGGCTATAATTTGTTAATTCCTAGACTATTTGCGTAACGTTTAACATATTCTTTGTCAGCAAGTCCTAAGGAACCCAATTATATAAATTTAAGGGAGCTAGGTGGCTGCGTTCAAAACGTGCATTTTCTTCTACCTCCTGTTCACTTCGATACGATGTGGTGTCTGGGTACTGTCAGGATTTCAAACGTAAACCAGTATAATGTCATGTTTCCCAATAAGCATTTTTCAGGTTTTTAAACCTAACTCTCGTATGGGTAGTGTTTTTTATCACTGTCCATCTGAAAAAAAGTATTGCCTCTGGCCTTTCGCTTGGGGAGGGTGGCATTAATTGTATATCGCGAGACGCGTGTTAGGGTTGCATGCGTTCCTGCTTTCAGCCCTCCCTTCTCTCTATCCTAAGTTCATCTGTCTTTTCATCACGCCGTGTATAAAATGAAATTAATGGAAGTATTAATTTAGGTCATTATGCGGTGTGCCTATCTCAAGGTTTTCTTAGAAATGCAGTACACGTTTTATTGTAGAAAGCGTGTAGTGATGCAGTAGACTTTACTATCAACGTGAAAGCGTGAAAATATGCAGACGAAGCATAAAACAAGGGGGATTTTTGTACGCCATTGTGACAGCACTGTACTTTTACCATTTCTCTTTCCTTTTATTGAATTTATGTGTTAGGCTTTACATTTACCTTTTAATTTATATATGTGGATTTAGAATGTTTCACGACAAATTCTCCCCTCTTAAAACAGACGTTATATGTCAGTCTATAATTCTATATACACATAGAGAAATTTATTATTAGTTCTGGGGCTTACGGTGATTATCATCACACGGATGGCGGCTTAAAAAATCCGCTCCCAGATTTGTTTTTCCAGATATATACTCTATGCTAAACTCATATGGCTGCATAAGTAATGACCAACGGAGTAATCTAGAATTTTCATGTCTTGCCTGCGCTAGAAACGACAAGGGTTTGTGATCCGTTTGCAACTTAAATGCCTTCCCATACAGATAAATATTGAATTTCTTTATCGCCCATATTACTGCAAGACATTCTTTTTCGCTAGTTGAGTAATTGGTTTCAGCTTTATTCAACTTTCTGCTAGCATATGCCACTGGGCTTAATTCCCCATCCAATGCATCTGATTTCTGTAGCAGTGTTGCACCTAGCCCGATATTACTGGCATCCGTCCTTACAATGAATTCTTGACTTAAGTCAGGTAATTTCAAAATAGGTTTGCTTGTGAGCTTTTCCTTCAATTCCTGGTAAGCTAACTCACATTGTGGTGTCCATGTAATTCGATCTGGATTTCCTTTACGGGTCAAATCAGTTAGCGGTGCACATATGGAATTAAAGTTTTTGATATACTTTTGATAGAAACCAAATAATGAGACAAAGAATCTCACGTCTTTCTTGGTTTGTGGTCTCGGGGCTTTCTTTAGTTTCTCTAAATTCTTGGGGTCAGGGGTCATGTTTCCCTGATGGACTGTGTGTCCCAAGAATTCTAATTCTTTACATCCAACGCAACATTTGGTTGGTTGGGTGTTAAACTCATACTGGCCAGTAGTTGTTAAATCACGTTTTATTTGTTAAATGCCGTGAATGTCCACCAGTTGATAAATGTAGATGTTGGGACTGATTTAGGTTAGCATTCATGCTTGGCAAATATCATAATGGAGCATTCGTAAATAAGCATTCAGAGTTCCATAATGTAAATCATCTGGCTTTACTGACTGGGCACGTCAGTCCATAACCAATATATAGGAAGGCTCCTAGACTTAACCTCGTCTAGCGAATATCCCTTCACGTAAAGTTCAATATATATATTTTCCATAAAGATATAGGAATCCCAGACATGGGTTCTCACATGTAGCAGTGATCTCTTGGTTCATCGAGCGATAGTACAGGCATCCCTTTTTCTCACTCGATAAATACAAAGTATATGGATTCCAACATGGCGGTGCTTCTCTCGTGAGCTTCACTCACTATTGGATATAGACCAAAATTGGTCATTCGTTAAATGTCCTCATTTCTTCATAGCTTCTATCATAGAGGTAATTGAATAATATCATATAATCTAGTGCTGATACATAGGAATGTCATCTTCCTTTGAATAAATATTCTTTTCAAAAGTACCACTGTGCATCTGCTTATCGACAACGATGGCGAAGCCCAAGTTCATAATAAATTGTGGTTTTACCTTTCTATGCGAAATATACCTTTGCCATTCCTTGGCAAAAGAGAATAAACACTGGGGTAAAGTACATACAACATGTCTAAATGACTATCACTTTTCCCCATCTACTTATAGATCACTTTTTCGGCAAAAAAGCCGGCTACAACAAAATTCGACATCCCGACAGGATGACAGCCATGAATCACACCCCCTGCTAGCGATACTTCCGCTGCATAGCCTTTGACCTTTTCTAGCGACAACCAACATAGTTCGACTTAGAAATGTAAAGATATCCATATATAAGACAAACTCGTCCTACTCATACAAACACTACGTATAAATTCAGGCCATAGATATACTGAAGCAAGAACAATCTATTCCTACCCAGGCAAAGAATAAATCGCAGTAGGCCTAGATTCGTCCGCGGAATCCGATCGAAGATGACGGAACTCCTTTCAAGGGAAGTAACTCAAAAATGACTTCTCCTTAAGCACTTAAAAAAGGAAATACTTTGTTTACAAAATATTTGCGAACATAATAAGTATATAAATGTATTATATTGCAAGATAGTAAAGATTGCACTTTACATCGGGCTGTTAAATTCGCTTCTCTAAGTCGATTAAACAGCATATTCAGAGAGTCAATGTGTTCCTCAAATGTTTCTGTTGCTATAAGGATATCATCCATGAAATTTGTGATGCATGGATTATTCAGAGGGTCCAATAATTTTCTCATCATTCTAGAGAAGACACTAGGCGCATTCTTCAATCCAAATGGCAATCTGTTAAACTCATAGTGTCCCTCTGAGGTACTAAAAGCTAGGTATGGTCTAACCTCAGGCTTTACTGGAATCTGATAGTATCCTTTACTCAGATCCACTTTTGAGAAATATTTAGCTTTATTTAGCCTGGCAAACAACTGATTTGTATCCGGCAATGGATCCACCTGTCTTTCTGTAATAGCATTCAGTCTCCTGTAATCTATACAGAGTCTATGTTCTCCAGAGGGTTTCCTTAAGAGTACAACACTGGAACTATACGAAGATTCACTGTGTGAAATAATTCCTTCCTTCAACAAATAGTCTATCTCTTCCTTCAAAGCTTTCTCCTTAGCAAAAGGAATCGAATAGGGTTTCATACAGACAGGTGTGGGGTCTATCAGTTTCATATCATATTCCAATAAGTTTGTATGCCCCGGTCGGTCCGTTAACACCTCTGTATGATTATCTAGAACCTGTTGCACTCTCTCTTTCTGATTTTTCGTTAAATGTGTACTGATTTTCACCTGTGCCGCTGTCTCACAGGGGTGTAATGGATATTCAAATGATGAAAGTGGTTCCTTTTTCATCTCCATTGCAATGGACAAGGTCAACAAGTGTGTCTCTTCCTGATTTTCCTTTTCCAACTATTTCTTCAGGAGATTCACATGATAGATTTTTTCTTTCCCCTTCTTATCTATCTTATAATTTGTTCTAGACACCTTCTCTAGAACTGTATATGGACCTTGCCATCCAATTTGTAACTTATTCTGACTACCGGGTAGAAGAAGCAGTACCTTCTCTCCCACAGTCAAATCTCTGTCCTTAGCCTTCCTGTTGAAATAGGCAGCATGTTTCTTCCTGGCTTGTCTCAAATTTTCATTGGCAAGTTTCCAGCCAGTTTTTAAACGAGTGGTCAGCTCATTCACATATTGGTATGAGGATGTAATATTTTCCTCTGCCTTTTCATCAGTCCACGTTCTTAACAGCGCTTCAAGTGGACCTTTTATTGGCCTTCCAAATAATAATGTTGCCGGGGCCATACCGGTTGAACTATGGGGTACCTCCCGATAAGTAAAGATGGCGGCGTGAAGGTACTGGTCCCATGTATCTGGTTTTTCGTGTGCCAACTTTCTCAGGATCGACATCAACGTGCCATTAAATCTTTCCACTTGGCCGTTCCCTTGGGGATGGTACACACTACAATGGAAGTGTTTGGCCTGGAAGATCCTGAAAACTTCTTCTGTTAGTTTCCCCTTGAACTGAGAGCCATTATCAGTCAAGATTTGATTGGGAAAGCCTAACCTTGTGAAAATTGTGAGTAATGCCTCTGCCACATGCTTAGAATCAATCGATGACAGGGCTACCGCCTCTCCCCACATAGAACAAGTGTCCACCAGAGTCAGAATGTAGCTGTTCCTCCTCTTAGTTCGAGTGAGAGGTCCCACAAGATCCACGGCAACTCTCTCAAAGGGTGTTCCCACTATGGGCATTTCCCCCAGAGTTGCTGGTGCAGTCCAATGCTTAGGTGCTACTCGTTGGCACTCTGGACAGGATTTTACATATCGTTCGATATCTTCAGTTATTCCTGGCCAGAAATAGTGACAAGCTATTCGCTGTCCTGTTGCGCTGATCCTCATATGACCACTGAAGGGAATCGCATGCCCTAGTTCCAATACTTTAGTCCTATATGAAGTGGGAAGGACCAGCTGTCCGTGACCATTGGATTCAGATCCAGCCTTCCTATAAATCAGTTTGTTCTTCATATAAAATTCTCCCTTGCCTGGAGGTGTATGAGATTTGGGCAACTTCTTGAAACACGGCTTGAGTGTCTTGTCCTCCGCCTGTGCCTTCCTCATCTCATCTGGATGAGTATTTATTGGATTATCCTCCTCCTTTTTAGACTGTGATCTGGTCTGCACTGTTGCCAATATCACAGGTCTCTTGGGATTCCCCAAGAAGACATATCTACACCCCAATATCAGAGGGTAGATTGGCTCATTTATCACTGCTGCTTTTATGATTCCTTCCACATATCGCGTTTTCACCTTTATCCGGGCGACGGGAAGTGTCATGGTAGCTACATCCTTGGTTGCAGTTTGAATCTCCACTGTTTCTGTGGTGTATTGATCTGCCTGCACCAGGTGAGAACTCACAACGGAATCATAATCTAAACCTGTATCATATAAACACCTTATGGTGACACCATTACAGATGACATCTTCACACACTGGGGGATGATATGGTTCCTGTAGTTCCGCAGGTTTGACCTTTTTTCCAGATGTCATAGCAGCACAATGAGGAGGTTTCCTTCTACAATGGTCAGTGTCGTGATTGTTCATCTTACAATTTTTACACCATCTCTTTCCTTGGTTGAAAGATTTTCTTTCATCATATTTCCTTTCATCGAATTGTGGGGTTTTATTTTTATTGTCATACCGTGGCCTATCAAACTGGTGCTTACCTTTGTTTTGATCTCTAGGATCAAATTTATTAAAGTTCTGTGGTGCCTTAAAATTATCTACCTGTTTCTTTTTATTACCTGATACCTCTGCTTGAGCTGCTTGATACCTTTCAGCAACATTTAGCAACTCACCCAGCCTCTCTGCACCTTGTTCCATGAGAAACTTTCTCAGGTCTGGAGCCATGGACTCTCTTAGTTGTTCTATAAGGACCATTTCCTTAAGATCTTGGGTTTTCCCCAGAGACGTCCATTTCTCCAAGTATGTCTCTAACCGTGCAGAGAACTGGTGATAGGTTTCACCTGACAGTAGTTTAGCATTCCTAAATTTTTTCCTATAAAATTCTGCTTTCTTTTCATATCTTAACAAAAGAGCCTGCTTTAGCATGTCATAATTTTCTTGATCACCTCTGCTCATTTTGGCAAAAACTTCATAAGCTGCCCCACGAAGCCCTTGAGATAACTTTAAGCTCCACCTTTCTCTCTCTAACCCATACGTGGTAGCTAATAGTTCATATCTATTTAGATAGCTCTCAATATCATCGTCTTTCTCAACAAAATGATCTAAATGAAAGTTCATAGCTGAGGTTGAGGCTCCCTGACTAGCAGTAGCATCGGAGGTAAAGGGACTGGCACCATTTTCAGGAGCATGGCCTTGAAACTCAAACTCCCTTAGTCGTAACTCATGTTCCCTTTGTAATCTTCTTTCTTCTGCTTCCCTTTCTGCAGCTAATTTCTTCTCTTCCCTTTCTGCAGCCTGTCTTCTTTCCTCGGCTTCCAATTTCTTAGCCTCTTTGTCAGCCTCAATCTGCAACCTCTTAGTCTCAGCCTCAGCCTCAAATTGTAACTTCTTAATTTCCTTTTCAGCCTCTAACCTCTTATCTTCGGCCAACCTTTCAGATTATAATTTTCTTTCGGCCTCTTTTTCTAATCTTCTTTCTTCCCGTTCAATATATTTGTCACATTCAGCAGTGACATAAGCAATCATAATTTGCCCGTCCATTCCTAACTCTTTTGCAGTCTGCACAGCAGCCGATCGAAATTTGGCCAGGTCCGCCATTTTCTAACAGGTAAATGTAAACAATGTCTAACTAAACAATACAATTTCTAACTAAATATCCAATGACAACCACAGGCACTGAGAGCTCAACGTTATTTATTTTCACCCAAGGATACCTTTTTAATTTTTATTATTCCCTGAAGTGAATTACCCCCAATATTTATAATAGGGAAAGATTCAAAATCCCGGACAGGACCCCAATATATGTGGTAAAATGGGATGTTATAAATATTTATAGGGGACTTGTGTACTGACTGAGATCAGCTGTGAAGGTATCTGTATCTAATAAGTGTGGTGTATTACAGATGACCTTACTTGCTACCACATTTATACCTCAGTCAGAATTATTTTGGAATATTGTGATGACTACGTTAAATGTCTAGGGTTATGAAAATGATGAAGTGTAAGTCACAACAACAACAGACAGATAAACAATTTAATTTATTCCACAACACTTACAACACTGTGACACTCACACACATATAACACTCTATAAGACTATCTTAATGAGTCAAGTGTTTAAGTTTAAAAATATCTGTATTAATTCTTGTCAATAATGGATATCCTGATTCAACTACACAGTGAACCAGGAATCACAATCAAATGTACTTACAAGTATTATTTACACAGTTTATATATATGAACTTTGTATTGACATAGTTTATTATTATTATTCTATGTGTGTGTAATTTGTGCAGTAGTAATATGAGGTAATACTGGTTTTGTTCAAGCTTGGTTGTTGTTTTTCATCATGACTTCAAGTGTTTGATTATCGGGGAAATAGTATTGGGAAACTTTCACAGTTCCTGTCATTTGAACCAATTAAGTGTCCCTCTGTGGTTAACAAAATGTCAATTTTTGAGGGGGCACATAATGTTGAGCTACTCTGGCCACAGAAGCTTATCTTTCGTGATGGTGGCAGGAAAAGACTCCTCTGCTCGATTGCTTCCTGTGTTCTGGAGACACCTCACTGGTCGCTATCTGGACCAAGGAGTATGCTGTCAGCCTCTGGATTCAGCAAAACCCAGACCAGGTGCTGCTTCAATAACTAGGACCACAGTCCCTGAAACAAGAAGGTTGTACCTCCTACTTCATAACTAATTTATAATCTATTTCCACACTGAACACAATACATAACAAACACTGAGTTCAGAGCGATAGGCCAACTGCTAGCTTCATCTGAAACAATTTACACCAGTATTCTCCTCCTAAATGGTTACTACGCCTCTGCAATTCCAGCATTAGTTCCTTCTAGTCAATAAGATAGGTGTCAGTGTACTGTTTGGCAATTCCATGCAGTTTTACTTTTCTCCGACACGTCCTGTTCAGGTTGGAGCAATATTTAGGCTTTGCCTCATGTTGGCTACTGAACCACACACATATACAGACATAAATTATCAATTTACATTCAATTTTCATTAAAAAGATATCAAATATTTCAAGCTTACCACAATTCATGGAAATAATACACAGATACGTTGACTGGCGATGAATAATGGCACAAATTCCGATCTGCCTCTGTCCCAGACTTTTATTTAGCAAAATATGATCTGGCTCTCAACACACTGTTTCTTAGTAAGTTTATTTTAAAATGTGGCACTGACCTGACGCTCCTAATTGACTATATTGGCGGGTCTAACCAATCGGGCCATGTTTACACAGCTTTTCAAAAAAAGTACCCTTACTACCGTTTCCCCTAACAACAAAGAATAGTATTTATAGTCCGACTAATCGTGTTTAGCCTTACATTTACTTCTATCCAATCAAATAGGATTTTACATGGTGGCCCATTTCCCGTAAAATAATGGTTTCAAAACCTGCCACTGCGCAATTCTGATTTTGGTGTTGTCTGACAGCACCACCATTTTATTTTGGCTATAATTTGTTAATTCCTAGACTATTTGCGTAACGTTTAACATATTCTTTGTCAGCAAGTCCTAAGGAACCCAATTATATAAATTTAAGGGAGCTAGGTGGCTGCGTTCAAAACGTGCATTTTCTTCTACCTCCTGTTCACTTCGATACGATGTGGTGTCTGGGTACTGTCAGGATTTCAAACGTAAACCAGTATAATGTCATGTTTCCCAATAAGCATTTTTCAGGTTTTTAAACCTAACTCTCGTATGGGTAGTGTGTTTTTTATCACTGTCCATCTGAAAAAAAGTATTGCTTCTGGCCTTTCGCTTGGGGAGGGTGGCATTAATTGTATATCGCGAGACGCGTGTTAGGGTTGCATGCGTTCCTGCTTTCAGCCCTCCCTTCTCTCTATCCTAAGTTCATCTGTCTTTTCATCACGCCGTGTATAAAATGAAATTAATGGAAGTATTAATTTAGGTCATTATGCGGTGTGCCTATCTCAAGGTTTTCTTAGAAATGCAGTACACGTTTTATTGTAGAAAGCGTGTAGTGATGCAGTAGACTTTACTATCAACGTGAAAGCGTGAAAATATGCAGACGAAGCATAAAACAAGGGGGATTTTTGTACGCCATTGTGACAGCACTGTACTTTTACCATTTCTCTTTCCTTTTATTGAATTTATGTGTTAGGCTTTACATTTACCTTTTAATTTATATATGTGGATTTAGAATGTTTCACGACAAATTCTCCCCTCTTAAAACAGACGTTATATGTCAGTCTATAATTCTATATACACATAGAGAAATTTATTATTAGTTCTGGGGCTTACGGTGATTATCATCACACGGATGGCGGCTTAAAAAATCCGCTCCCAGATTTGTTTTTCCAGATATATATACTCTATGCTAAACTCATATGGCTGCATAAGTAATGACCAACGGAGTAATCTAGAATTTTCATGTCTTGCCTGCGCTAGAAACGACAAGGGTTTGTGATCCGTTTGCAACTTAAATGCCTTCCCATACAGATAAATATTGAATTTCTTTATCGCCCATATTACTGCAAGACATTCTTTTTCGCTAGTTGAGTAATTGGTTTCAGCTTTATTCAACTTTCTGCTAGCATATGCCACTGGGCTTAATTCCCCATCCAATGCATCTGATTTCTGTAGCAGTGTTGCACCTAGCCCGATATTACTGGCATCCGTCCTTACAATGAATTCTTGACTTAAGTCAGGTAATTTCAAAATAGGTTTGCTTGTGAGCTTTTCCTTCAATTCCTGGTAAGCTAACTCACATTGTGGTGTCCATGTAATTCGATCTGGATTTCCTTTACGGGTCAAATCAGTTAGCGGTGCACATATGGAATTAAAGTTTTTGATATACTTTTGATAGAAACCAAATAATGAGACAAAGAATCTCACGTCTTTCTTGGTTTGTGGTCTCGGGGCTTTCTTTAGTTTCTCTAAATTCTTGGGGTCAGGGGTCATGTTTCCCTGATGGACTGTGTGTCCCAAGAATTCTAATTCTTTACATCCAACGCAACATTTGGTTGGTCGGGTGTTAAACTCATACTGGCCAGTAGTTGTTAAATCACGTTTTATTTGTTAAATGCCGTGAATGTCCACCAGTTGATAAATGTAGATGTTGGGACTGATGTAGTAAAGTGTAACGATTGTCAACTCATTAAACCCAGCACAGTTTTGGTCATACAGGTCATCTTGTCCTGGAACGTGATGAGGCTCCGACAAGAATGTGAGTGTAGACAATGAGTGTGTATATGAATGTCAGAACGCGAATGGTAGAATGATTCGATAGAGTTGACAGGTTGGTAGTACATCACTCATACTCACACTGTTCGAATTCAAGAAGTACTGGAACTACGGTGGTCTTTTTATAACATTTAATGGGACGCACACTTGGACAGTACGTGTATGGTTACAGGAACAAATGTCGACATACACAGCATAATGTTGGTCACAGGAATATCATCTTAGGTTAGCATTCATGCTTGGCAAATATCATAATGGAGCATTCGTAAATAAGCATTCAGAGTTCCATCATGTAAATCATCTGGCTTTACTGACTGGGCACGTCAGTCCATAACCAATATATAGGAAGGCTCCTAGACTTAACCTCGTCTAGCGAATATCCCTTCACGTAAAGTTCAATATATATATTTTCCATAAAGATATAGGAATCCCAGACATGGGTTCTCACATGTAGCAGTGATCTCTTGGTTCATCGAGCGATAGTACAGGCATCCCTTTTTCTCACTCGATAAATACAAAGTATATGGATTCCAACATGGCGGTGCTTCTCTCGTGAGCTTCACTCACTATTGGATATAGACCAAAATTGGTCATTCGTTAAATGTCCTCATTTCTTCATAGCTTCTATCATAGAGGTAATTGAATAATATCATATAATCTAGTGCTGATACATAGGAATGTCATCTTCCTTTGAATAAATATTCTTTTCAAAAGTACCACTGTGCATCTGCTTATCGACAACGATGGCGAAGCCCAAGTTCATAATAAATTGTGGTTTTACCTTTCTATGCGAAATATACCTTTGCCATTCCTTGGCAAAAGAGAATAAACACTGGGGTAAAGTACATATAACATGTCTAAATGACTACCACTTTTCCCCATCTACTTATAGATCACTTTTTCGGCAAAAAAGCCGGCTACAACAAAATTCGACATCCCGACAGGATGACAGCCATGAATCACACCCCCTGCTAGCGATACTTCCGCTGCATAGCCTTTGACCTTTTCTAGCGACAACCAACATAGTTCGACTTAGAAATGTAAAGATATCCATATATATAAGACAGACTCGTCCTACTCATACAAACACTACGTATAAATTCAGGCCATAGATATACTGAAGCAAGAACAATCTATTCCTACCCAGGCAAAGAATAAATCGCAGTAGGCCTAGATTCGTCCGCGGAATCCGATCGAAGATGACGGAACTCCTTTCAAGGGAAGTAACTCAAAAATGACTTCTCCTTAAGCACTTAAAAAAAGGAAATACTTTGTTTACAAAATATTTGCGAACATAATAAGTATATAAATGTATTATATATTGCAAGATAGTAAAGATTGCACTTTACATCGGGCTGTTAAATTCGCTTCTCTAAGTCGATTAAACAGCATATTCAGAGAGTCAATGTGTTCCTCAAATGTTTCTGTTGCTATAAGGATATCATCCATGAAATTTGTGATGCATGGATTATTCAGAGGGTCCAATAATTTTCTCATCATTCTAGAGAAGACACTAGGCGCATTCTTCAATCCAAATGGCAATCTGTTAAACTCATAGTGTCCCTCTGAGGTACTAAAAGCTAGGTATGGTCTAACCTCAGGCTTTACTGGAATCTGATAGTATCCTTTACTCAGATCCACTTTTGAGAAATATTTAGCTTTATTTAGCCTGGCAAACAACTGATTTGTATCCGGCAATGGATCCACCTGTCCTTCTGTAATAGCATTCAGTCTCCTGTAATCTATACAGAGTCTATGTTCTCCAGAGGGTTTCCTTAAGAGTACAACACCGGAACTATACGAAGATTCACTGTGTGAAATAATTCCTTCCTTCAACAAATAGTCTATCTCTTCCTTCAAAGCTTTCTCCTTAGCAAAAGGAATCGAATAGGGTTTCATACAGACAGGTGTGGGGTCTATCAGTTTCATATCATATTCCAATAAGTTTGTATGCCCCGGTCGGTCCGTTAACACCTCTGTATGATTATCTAGAACCTGTTGCACTCTCTCTTTCTGATTTTTCGTTAAATGTGTACTGATTTTCACCTGTGCCGCTGTCTCACAGGGGTGTAATGGATATTCAAATGATGAAAGTGGTTCCTTTTTCATCTCCATTGCAATGGACAAGGTCAACAAGTGTGTCTCTTCCTGATTTTCCTTTTCCAACTATTTCTTCAGGAGATTCACATGATAGATTTTTTCTTTCCCCTTCTTATCTATCTTATAATTTGTTCTAGACACCTTCTCTAGAACTGTATATGGACCTTGCCATCCAATTTGTAACTTATTCTGACTACCGGGTAGAAGAAGCAGTACCTTCTCTCCCACAGTCAAATCTCTGTCCTTAGCCTTCCTGTTGAAATAGGCAGCATGTTTCTTCCTGGCTTGTCTCAAATTTTCATTGGCAAGTTTCCAGCCAGTTTTTAAACGAGTGGTCAGCTCATTCACATATTGGTATGAGGATGTAATATTTTCCTCTGCCTTTTCATCAGTCCACGTTCTTAACAGCGCTTCAAGTGGACCTTTTATTGGCCTTCCAAATAATAATGTTGCCGGGGCCATACCGGTTGAACTATGGGGTACCTCCCGATAAGTAAAGAGGGCGGCGTGAAGGTACTGGTCCCATGTATCTGGTTTTTCGTGTGCCAACTTTCTCAGGATCGACATCAACGTGCCATTAAATCTTTCCACTTGGCCGTTCCCTTGGGGATGGTACACACTACAATGGAAGTGTTTGGCCTGGAAGATCCTGAAAACTTCTTCTGTTAGTTTCCCCTTGAACTGAGAGCCATTATCAGTCAAGATTTGATTGGGAAAGCCTAACCTTGTGAAAATTGTGAGTAATGCCTCTGCCACATGCTTAGAATCAATCGATGACAGGGCTACCGCCTCTCCCCACATAGAACAAGTGTCCACCAGAGTCAGAATGTAGCTGTTCCTCCTCTTAGTTCGAGTGAGAGGTCCCACAAGATCCACGGCAACTCTCTCAAAGGGTGTTCCCACTATGGGCATTTCCCCCAGAGTTGCTGGTGCAGTCCAATGCTTAGGTGCTACTCGTTGGCACTCTGGACAGGATTTTACATATCGTTCGATATCTTCAGTTATTCCTGGCCAGAAATAGTGACAAGCTATTCGCTGTCCTGTTGCGCTGATCCTCATATGACCACTGAAGGGAATCGCATGCCCTAGTTCCAATACTTTAGTCCTATATGAAGTGGGAAGGACCAGCTGTCCGTGACCATTGGATTCAGATCCAGCCTTCCTATAAATCAGTTTGTTCTTCATATAAAATTCTCCCTTGCCTGGAGGTGTATGAGATTTGGGCAACTTCTTGAAACACGGCTTGAGTGTCTTGTCCTCCGCCTGTGCCTTCCTCATCTCATCTGGATGAGTATTTATTGGATTATCCTCCTCCTTTTTAGACTGTGATCTGGTCTGCACTGTTGCCAATATCACAGGTCTCTTGGGATTCCCCAAGAAGACATATCTACACCCCAATATCAGAGGGTAGATTGGCTCATTTATCACTGCTGCTTTTATGATTCCTTCCACATATCGCGTTTTCACCTTTATCCGGGCGACGGGAAGTGTCATGGTAGCTACATCCTTGGTTGCAGTTTGAATCTCCACTGTTTCTGTGGTGTATTGATCTGCCTGCACCAGGTGAGAACTCACAACGGAATCATAATCTAAACCTGTATCATATAAACACCTTATGGTGACACCATTACAGATGACATCTTCACACACTGGGGGATGATATGGTTCCTGTAGTTCTGCAGGTTTGACCTTCTTTTCCTTTTTCCCAGATGTCATAGCAGCACAATGAGGAGGTTTCCTTCTACAATGGTCAGTGTCATGATTGTTCATCTTACAATTTTTTACACCATCTCTTTCCTTGGTTGAAAGATTTTCTTTCATCATATTTCCTTTCATCGAATTGTGGGGTTTTATTTTTATTGTCATACCGTGGCCTATCAAACTGGTGCTTACCTTTGTTTTGATCTCTAGGATCAAATTTATTAAAGTTCTGTGGTGCCTTAAAATTATCTACCTGTTTCTTTTTATTACCTGATACCTCTGCTTGAGCTGCTTGATACCTTTCAGCAACATTTAGCAACTCACCCAGCCTCTCTGCACCTTGTTCCATGAGAAACTTTCTCAGGTCTGGAGCCATGGACTCTCTTAGTTGTTCTATAAGGACCATTTCCTTAAGATCTTGGGTTTTCCCCAGAGACGTCCATTTCTCCAAGTATGTCTCTAACCGTGCAGAGAACTGGTGATAGGTTTCACCTGACAGTAGTTTAGCATTCCTAAATTTTTTCCTATAAAATTCTGCTTTCTTTTCATATCTTAACAAAAGAGCCTGCTTTAGCATGTCATAATTTTCTTGATCACCTCTGCTCATTTTGGCAAAAACTTATTAAGCTGCCCCACGAAGCCCTTGAGATAACTTTAAGCTCCACCTTTCTCTCTCTAACCCATACGTGGTAGCTAATAGTTCATATCTATTTAGATAGCTCTCAATATCATCGTCTTTCTCAACAAAATGATCTAAATGAAAGTTCATAGCTGAGGTTGAGGCTCCCTGACTAGCAGTAGCATCGGAGGTAAAGGGACTGGCACCATTTTCAGGAGCATGGCCTTGAAACTCAAACTCCCTTAGTCGTAACTCATGTTCCCTTTGTAATCTTTTATCTTCTGCTTCCCTTTCTGCAGCTAATCGCTTGTCTTCCCTTTCTGCAGCCTGTCTTCTTTCCTCGGCTTCCAATTTCTTAGCCTCTTTGTCAGCCTCAATCTGCAACCTCTTAGTCTCAGCCTCAGCCTCAAATTGTAACTTCTTAATTTCCTTTTCAGCCTCTAACCTCTTATCTTCGGCCAACCTTTCAGATTATAATTTTCTTTCGGCCTCTTTTTCTAATCTTCTTTCTTCCCGTTCAATATATTTGTCACATTCAGCAGTGACATAAGCAATCATAATTTGCCCGTCCATTCCTAACTCTTTTGCAGTCTGCACAGCAGCCGATCGAAATTTGGCCAGGTCCGCCATTTTCTAACAGGTAAATGTAAACAATGTCTAACTAAACAATACAATTTCTAACTAAATATCCAATGACAACCACAGGCACTGAGAGCTCAACGTTATTTATTTTCACCCAAGGATACCTTTTTAATTTTTATTATTCCCTGAAGTGAATTACCCCCAATATTTATAATAGGGAAAGATTCAAAATCCCGGACAGGACCCCAATATATGTGGTAAAATGGGATGTTATAAATATTTATAGGGGACTTGTGTACTGACTGAGATCAGCTGTGAAGGTATCTGTATCTAATAAGTGTGGTGTATTACAGATGACCTTACTTGCTACCACATTTATACCTCAGTCAGAATTATTTTGGAATATTGTGATGACTACGTTAAATGTCTAGGGTTATGAAAATGATGAAGTGTAAGTCACAACAACAACAGACAGATAAACAATTTAATTTATTCCACAACACTTACAACACTGTGACACTCACACACATATAACACTCTATAAGACTATCTTAATGAGTCAAGTGTTTAAGTTTAAAAATATCTGTATTAATTCTTGTCAATAATGGATATCCTGATTCAACTACACAGTGAACCAGGAATCACAATCAAATGTACTTACAAGTATTATTTACACAGTTTATATATATGAACTTTGTATTGACATAGTTTATTATTATTATTCTATGTGTGTAATTTGTGCAGTAGTAATATGAGGTAATACTGGTTTTGTTCAAGCTTGGTTGTTTTTTTTTCATCATGACTTCAAGTGTTTGATTTTCGGGGAAATAGTATTGGGAAACTTTCACAGTTCCTGTCATTTGAACCAATTAAGTGTCCCTCTGTGGTTAACAAAATGTCAATTTTTGAGGGGGCACATAATGTTGAGCTACTCTGGCCACAGAAGCTTATCTTTCGTGATGGTGGCAGGAAAAGACTCCTCTGCTCGATTGCTTCCTGTGTTCTGGAGACACCTCACTGGTCGCTATCTGGACCAAGGAGTATGCTGTCAGCCTCTGGATTCAGCAAAACCCAGACCAGGTGCTGCTTCAATAACTAGGACCACAGTCCCTGAAACAAGAAGGTTGTACCTCCTACTTCATAACTAATTTATAATCTATTTCCACACTGAACACAATACATAACAAACACTGAGTTCAGAGCGATAGGCCAACTGCTAGCTTCATCTGAAACAATTTACACCAGTATTCTCCTCCTAAATGGTTACTACGCCTCTGCAATTCCAGCATTAGTTCCTTCTAGTCAATAAGATAGGTGTCAGTGTACTGTTTGGCAATTCCATGCAGTTTTACTTTTCTCCGACACGTCCTGTTCAGGTTGGAGCAATATTTAGGCTTTGCCTCATGTTGGCTACTGAACCACACACATATACAGACATAAATTATCAATTTACATTCAATTTTCATTAAAAAGATATCAAATATTTCAAGCTTACCACAATTCATGGAAATAATACACAGATACGTTGACTGGCGATGAATAATGGCACAAATTCCGATCTGCCTCTGTCCCAGACTTTTATTTAGCAAAATATGATCTGGCTCTCAACACACTGTTTCTTAGTAAGTTTATTTTAAAATGTGGCACTGACCTGACGCTCCTAATTGACTATATTGGCGGGTCTAACCAATCGGGCCATGTTTACACAGCTTTTCAAAAAAAGTACCCTTACTACCGTTTCCCCTAACAACAAAGAATTAGTATTTATAGTCCGACTAATCGTGTTTAGCCTTACATTTACTTCTATCCAATCAAATAGGATTTTACATGGTGGCCCATTTCCCGTAAAATAATGGTTTCAAAACCTGCCACTGCGCAATTCTGATTTTGGTGTTGTCTGACAGCACCACCATTTTATTTTGGCTATAATTTGTTAATTCCTAGACTATTTGCGTAACGTTTAACATATTCTTTGTCAGCAAGTCCTAAGGAACCCAATTATATAAATTTAAGGGAGCTAGGTGGCTGCGTTCAAAACGTTTTGCATTTTTCTTCTACCTCCTGTTCACTTCGATACGATGTGGTGTCTGGGTACTGTCAGGATTTAAAACGTAAACCAGTATAATGTCATGTTTCCCAATAAGCATTTTTTTCAGGTTTTTTAAACCTAACTCTCGTATGGGTAGTGTTTTTTATCACTGTCCATCTGAAAAAAAGTATTGCCTCTGGCCTTTCGCTTGGGGAGGGTGGCATTAATTGTATATCGCGAGACGCGTGTTAGGGTTGCATGCGTTCCTGCTTTCAGCCCTCCCTTCTCTCTATCCTAAGTTCATCTGTCTTTTCATCACGCCGTGTATAAAATGAAATTAATGGAAGTATTAATTTAGGTCATTATGCGGTGTGCCTATCTCAAGGTTTCTTAGTAATGCAGTACACGTTTTATTGTAGAAAGCGTGTAGTGATGCAGTAGACTTTACTATAAACGTGAAAGCGTGAAAAATATGCAGACGAAGCATAAAACAAGGGGGATTTTTGTACGCCATTGTGACAGCACTGTACTTTTACCATTTCTCTTTCCTTTTATTGAATTTATGTGTTAGGCTTTACATTTACCTTTTAATTTATATATGTGGATTTAGAATGTTTCACGACAAATTCTCCCCTCTTAAAACAGACGTTATATGTCAGTCTATAATTCTATATACACATAGAGAAATTTATTATTAGTTCTGGGGCTTACGGTGATTATCATCACACGGATGGCGGCTTAAAAAATCCGCTCCCAGATTTGTTTTTCCAGATATATACTCTATGCTAAACTCATATGGCTGCATAAGTAATGACCAACGGAGTAATCTAGAATTTTCATGTCTTGCCTGCGCTAGAAACGACAAGGGTTTGTGATCCGTTTGCAACTTAAATGCCTTCCCATACAGATAAATATTGAATTTCTTTATCGCCCATATTACTGCAAGACATTCTTTTTCGCTAGTTGAGTAATTGGTTTCAGCTTTATTCAACTTTCTGCTAGCATATGCCACTGGGCTTAATTCCCCATCCAATGCATCTGATTTCTGTAGCAGTGTTGCACCTAGCCCGATATTACTGGCATCCGTCCTTACAATGAATTCTTGACTTAAGTCAGGTAATTTCAAAATAGGTTTGCTTGTGAGCTTTTCCTTCAATTCCTGGTAAGCTAACTCACATTGTGGTGTCCATGTAATTCGATCTGGATTTCCTTTACGGGTCAAATCAGTTAGCGGTGCACATATGGAATTAAAGTTTTTGATATACTTTTGATAGAAACCAAATAATGAGACAAAGAATCTCACGTCTTTCTTGGTTTGTGGTCTCGGGGCTTTCTTTAGTTTCTCTAAATTCTTGGGGTCAGGGGTCATGTTTCCCTGATGGACTGTGTGTCCCAAGAATTCTAATTCTTTACATCCAACGCAACATTTGGTTGGTCGGGTGTTAAACTCATACTGGCCAGTAGTTGTTAAATCACGTTTTATTTGTTAAATGCCGTGAATGTCCACCAGTTGATAAATGTAGATGTTGGGACTGGTGTAGTAAAGTGTAACGATTGTCAACTCATTAAACCCAGCACAGTTTTGGTCATACAGGTCATCTTGTCCTGGAACGTGATGAGGCTCCGACAAGAATGTGAGTGTAGACAATGAGTGTGTATATGAATGTCAGAACGCGAATGGTAGAATGATTCGATAGAGTTGACAGGTTGGTAGTACATCACTCATACTCACACTGTTCGAATTCAAGAAGTACTGGAACTACGGTGGTCTTTTTATAACATTTAATGGGACGCACACTTGGACAGTACGTGTATGGTTACAGGAACAAATGTCGACATACACAGCATAATGTTGGTCACAGGAATATCATCTTAGGTTAGCATTCATGCTTGGCAAATATCATAATGGAGCATTCGTAAATAAGCATTCAGAGTTCCATCATGTAAATCATCTGGCTTTACTGACTGGGCACGTCAGTCCATAACCAATATATAGGAAGGCTCCTAGACCTAACCTCGTCTAGCGAATATCCCTTCACGTAAAGTTCAATATATATATTTTCATAAAGATATAGGAATCCCAGACATGGGTTCTCACATGTAGCAGTGATCTCTTGGTTCATCGAGCGATAGTACAGGCATCCCTTTTTCTCACTCGATAAATACAAAGTATATGGATTCCAACATGGCGGTGCTTCTCTCGTGAGCTTCACTCACTATTGGATATAGACCAAAATTGGTCATTCGTTAAATGTCCTCATTTCTTCATAGCTTCTATCATAGAGGTAATTGAATAATATCATATAATCTAGTGCTGATACATAGGAATGTCATCTTCCTTTGAATAAATATTCTTTTCAAAAAGTACCACTGTGCATCTGCTTATCGACAACGATGGCGAAGCCCAAGTTCATAATAAATTGTGGTTTTACCTTTCTATGCGAAATATACCTTTGCCATTCCTTGGCAAAAGAGAATAAACACTGGGGTAAAGTACATACAACATGTCTAAATGACTACCACTTTTCCCCATCTACTTATAGATCACTTTTTCGGCAAAAAAGCCGGCTACAACAAAATTCGACATCCCGACAGGATGACAGCCATGAATCACACCCCCTGCTAGCGATACTTCCGCTGCATAGCCTTTGACCTTTTCTAGCGACAACCAACATAGTTCGACTTAGAAATGTAAAGATATCCATATATAAGACAAACTCGTCCTACTCATACAAACACTACGTATAAATTCAGGCCATAGATATACTGAAGCAAGAACAATCTATTCCTACCCAGGCAAAGAATAAATCGCAGTAGGCCTAGATTCGTCCGCGGAATCCGATCGAAGATGACGGAACTCCTTTCAAGGGAAGTAACTCAAAAATGACTTCTCCTTAAGCACTTAAAAAAGGAAATACTTTGTTTACAAAATATTTGCGAACATAATAAGTATATAAAGGTATTATATTGCAAGATAGTAAAGCTGGCACTTTACATTCGGGCTGTTAGATTCGCTTCTCTAAGTCGATTAAACAGCATGTTCAGAGAGTCAATGTGTTCCTCAAATGTTTCTGTTGCTATAAGGAATCATCCATGAAATTTGTGATGCATGGATTATTCAGAGGGTCCAATAATTTTCTCATCATTCTAGAGAAGACACTAGGCGCATTCTTCAATCCAAATGGCAATCTGTTAAACTCATAGTGTCCCTCTGAGGTACTAAAAGCTAGGTATGGTCTAACCTCAGGCTTTACTGGAATCTGATAGTATCCTTTACTCAGATCCACTTTTGAGAAATATTTAGCTTTATTTAGCCTGGCAAACAACTGATTTGTATCCGGCAATGGATCCACCTGTCCTTCTGTAATAGCATTCAGTCTCCTGTAATCTATACAGAGTCTATGTTCTCCTGAGGGCTTCCTTAAGAGTACAACACCGGAACTATACGAAGATTCACTGTGCGAAATAATTCCTTCCTTCAACAGATAGTCTATCTCTTCCTTCAAAGCTTTCTCCTTAGCAAAAGGAATCGAATAGGTTTTCATACAGACAGGTGTGGGGTCTATCAGTTTCATATCATATTCCAATAAGTTTGTATGCCCCGGTCGGTCTGTTAACACCTCTGTATGATTATCTAGAACCTGTTGCACTCTCTTTTCTGATTTTTCGTTAAATGTGTACTGATTTTCACCTGTGCCGCTGTCTCACAGGGGTGTAATGGATATTCAAATGATGAAAGTGGTTCCTTTTTCATCTCCATTGCAATGGACAAGGTCAACAAGTGTGTCTCTTCCTGATTTTCTCTTTCCAAATATTTCTTCAGGAGATTCACATGATAGATTTTTTCTTTCCCCTTCTTATCTATCTTATAATTTGTTCTAGACACCTTCTCTAGAACTGTATATGGACCTTGCCATCCAATTTGTAACTTATTCTGACTACCGGGTAGAAGAAGCAGTACCTTCTCTCCCACAGCCAAATCTCTGTCTTTAGCCTTCCTGTTGAAATAGGCAGCATGTTTCTTCCTGGCTTGTCTCAAATTTTCATTGGCAAGTTTCCAGCCAGTTTTTAAACGAGTGGTCAGCTCATTCACATATTGGTATGAGGATGTAATATTTTCCTCTGCCTTTTCATCAGTCCACGTTCTTAACAGCGCTTCAAGTGGACCTTTTATTGGCCTTCCAAATAATAATGTTGCCGGGGCCATACCGGTTGAACTATGGGGTACCTCCCGATAAGCAAAGAGGGCGGCGTGAAGGTACTGGTCCCATGTATCTGGTTTTTTCGTGTGCCAACTTTCTCAGGATCGACATCAACGTGCCATTAAATCTTTCCACTTGGCCGTTCCCTTGGGGATGGTACACACTACAATGGAAGTGTTTGGCCTGGAAGATCCTGAAAACTTCTTCTGTTAGTTTCCCCTTGAACTGAGAGCCATTATCAGTCAAGATTTGATTGGGAAAGCCTAACCTTGTGAAAATTGTGAGTAATGCCTCTGCCACATGCTTAGAATCAATCGATGACAGGGCTACCGCCTCTCCCCACATAGAACAAGTGTCCACCAGAGTCAGAATGTAGCTGTTCCTCCTCTTAGTTCGAGTGAGAGGTCCCACAAGATCCACGGCAACTCTCTCAAAGGGTGTTCCCACTATGGGCATTTCCCCCAGAGTTGCTGGTGCAGTCCAATGCTTAGGTGCTACTCGTTGGCACTCTGGACAGGATTTTACATATCGTTTGATATCTTCAGTTATTCCTGGCCAGAAATAGTGACAAGCTATTCGCTGTCCTGTTGCGCTGATCCCCATATGACCACTGAAGGGAATCGCATGCCCTAGTTCCAACACTTTAGTCCTAGATGAAGTGGGAAGGACCAGCTGTCCGTGACCATTGGATTCAGATCCAGCCTTCCTATAAATCAGTTTGTTCTTCATATAAAATTCTCCCTTGCCTGGAGGTGTATGAGATTTGGGCAACTTCTTGAAACACGGCTTGAGTGTCTTGTCCTCCGCCTGTGCCTTCCTCATCTCATCTGGATGAGTATTTATTGGATTATCCTCCTCCTTTTTAGACTGTGATCTGGTCTGCACTGTTGCCAATATCACAGGTCTCTTGGGATTCCCCAAGAAGACATATCTACACCCCAATATCAGAGGGTAGATTGGCTCATTTATCACTGCTGCTTTTATGATTCCTTCCACATATCGCGTTTTCACCTTTATCCGGGCGACGGGAAGTGTCATGGTAGCTACATCCTTGGTTGCAGTTTGAATCTCCACTGTTTCTGTGGTGTATTGATCTGCCTGCACCAGGTGAGAACTCACAACGGAATCATAATCTAAACCTGTATCATATAAACACCTTATGGTGACACCATTACAGATGACATCTTCACACACTGGGGGATGGTATGGTTCCTGTAGTTCCTCAGGTTTGACCTTTTTTCTTTTTTTTCCAGATGTCATAGCAGCACAATGAGGAGGTTTCCTTCTACAATGGTCAGTGTCATGATTGTTCATCTTACAATTTTTACACCATCTCTTTCCTTGGTTGAAAGATTTTCTTTCATCATATTTCCTTTCATCGAATTGTGGGGTTTTATTTTTATTGTCATACCGTGGCCTATCAAACTGGTGCTTACCTTTGTTTTGATCTCTAGGATCAAATTTATTAAAGTTCTGTGGTGCCTTAAAATTATCTACCTGTTTCTTTTTATTACCTGATACCTCTGCTTGAGCTGCTTGATACCTTTCAGCAACATTTAGCAACTCACCCAGCCTCTCTGCACCTTGTTCCATGAGAAACTTTCTCAGGTCTGGAGCCATGGACTCTCTTAATTGTTCTATAAGGACCATTTCCTTAAGATCTTGGGTTTTCCCCAGAGAAGTCCATTTCTCCAAGTATGTCTCTAACCGTGCAGAGAACTGGTGATAGGTTTCACCTGACAGTAGTTTAGCATTCCTAAATTTTTTTCCTATAAAATTCTGCGTTCTTTTCATATCTTAACAAAAGAGCCTGCTTTAGCATGTCATAATTTTCTTGATCACCTCTGCTCATTTTGGCAAAAACTTCATAAGCTGCCCCACGAAGCCCTTGAGATAACTTTAAGCTCCACCTTTCTCTCTCTAACCCATACGTGGTAGCTAATAGTTCATATCTATTTAGATAGCTCTCAATATCATCGTCTTTCTCAACAAAATGATCTAAATGAAAGTTCATAGCTGAGGTTGAGGCTCCCTGACTAGCAGTAGCATCGGAGGTAAAGGGACTGGCACCATTTTCAGGAGCATGGCCTTGAAACTCAAACTCCCTTAGTCGTAACTCATGTTCCCTTTGTAATCTTTTATCTTCTGCTTCCCTTTCTGCAGCTAATCGCTTGTCTTCCCTTTCTGCAGCCTGTCTTCTTTCCTCGGCTTCCAATTTCTTAGCCTCTTTGTCAGCCTCAATCTGCAACCTCTTAGTCTCAGCCTCAGCCTCAGCCTCAAATTGTAACTTCTTAATTTCCTTTTCAGCCTCTAACCTCTTATCTTCGGCCAACCTTTCAGATTCTAATTTTCTTTCGGCCTCTTTTTCTAATCTTCTTTCTTCCCGTTCAATATATTTGTCACATTCAGCAGTGACATAAGCAATCATAATTTGCCCGTCCATTCCTAACTCTTTTGCAGTCTGCACAGCAGCCGATCGAAATTTGGCCAGGTCCGCCATTTTCTAACAGGTAAATGTATAAACAATGTCTAACTAAACAATACAATTTCTAACTAAATATCCAAAGACAACCACAGGCACTGAGAGCTCAACGTTATTTATTTTTCACCCAAGGATACCTTTTTAATTTTTATTATTCCCTGAAGTGAATTACCCCCAATATTTATAATAGGGAAAGATTCAAAATCCCGGACAGGACCCCAATATATGTGGTAAAATGGGATGTTATAAATATTTATAGGGGACTTAGTGTACTGACTGAGATCAGCTGTGAAGGTATCTGTATCTAATAAGTGTGGTGTATTACAGATGACCTTACTTGCTACCACATTTATACCTCAGTCAGAATTATTTTGGAATATTGTGATGACTACGTTAAATGTCTAGGGTTATGAAAATGATGAAGTGTAAGTCACAACAACAACAGACAGATAAACAATTTAATTTATTCCACAACACTTACAACACTGTGACACTCACACACATATAACACTCTATAAGACTATCTTAAATGAGTCAAGTGTTTAAGTTTAAAAATATCTGTATTAATTCTTGTCAATAATGGATATCCTGATTCAACTACACAGTGAACCAGGAATCACAATCAAATGTAATTACAAGTATTATTTACACAGTTTATATATATGAACTTTGTATTGACATAGTTTATTATTATTATTCTATGTGTGTAATTTGTGCAGTAGTAATATGAGGTAATACTGGTTTTGTTCAAGCTTGGTTGTTGTTTTTCATCATGACTTCAAGTGTTTGATTATCGGGGAAATAGTATTGGGAAACTTTCACAGTTCCTGTCATTTGAACCAATTAAGTGTCCCTCTGTGGTTAACAAAATGTCAATTTTTGAGGGGGCACATAATGTTGAGCTACTCTGGCCACAGAAGCTTATCTTTCGTGATGGTGGCAGGAAAAGACTCCTCTGCTCGATTGCTTCCTGTGTTCTGGAGACACCTCACTGGTCGCTATCTGGACCAAGGAGTATGCTGTCAGCCTCTGGATTCAGCAAAACCCAGACCAGGTGCTGCTTCAATAACTAGGACCACAGTCCCTGAAACAAGAAGGTTGTACCTCCTACTTCATAACTAATTTATAATCTATTTCCACACTGAACACAATACATAACAAACACTGAGTTCAGAGCGATAGGCCAACTGCTAGCTTCATCTGAAACAATTTACACCAGTATTCTCCTCCTAAATGGTTACTACGCCTCTGCAATTCCAGCATTAGTTCCTTCTAGTCAATAAGATAGGTGTCAGTGTACTGTTTGGCAATTCCATGCAGTTTTACTTTTCTCCGACACGTCCTGTTCAGGTTGGAGCAATATTTAGGCTTTGCCTCATGTTGGCTACTGAACCACACACATATACAGACATAAATTATCAATTTACATTCAATTTCATTAAAAAGATATCAAATATTTCAAGCTTACCACAATTCATGGAAATAATACACAGATACGTTGACTGGCGATGAATAATGGCACAAATTCCGATCTGCCTCTGTCCCAGACTTTTATTTAGCAAAATATGATCTGGCTCTCAACGCACTGTTTCTTAGTAAGTTTATTTTAAAATGTGGCACTGACCTGACGCTCCTAATTGACTATATTGGCGGGTCTAACCAATCGGGCCATGTTTACACAGCTTTTCAAAAAAAGTACCCTTACTACCGTTTCCCCTAACAACAAAGAATTAGTATTTATAGTCCGACTAATCGTGTTTAGCCTTACATTTACTTCTATCCAATCAAATAGGATTTTACATGGTGGCCCATTTCCCGTAAAATAGTGGTTTCAAAACCTGCCACTGCGCAATTCTGATTTTGGTGTTGTCTGACAGCACCACCATTTTATTTTGGCTATAATTTGTTAATTCCTAGACTATTTGCGTAACGTTTAACATATTCTTTGTCAGCAAGTCCTAAGGAACCCAATTATATAAATTTAAGGGAGCTAGGTGGCTGCGTTCAAAACGTGCATTTTCTTCTACCTCCTGTTCACTTCGATACGATGTGGTGTCTGGGTACTGTCAGGATTTCAAACGTAAACCAGTATAATGTCATGTTTCCCAATAAGCATTTTTCAGGTTTTTAAACCTAACTCTCGTATGGGTAGTGTTTTTTATCACTGTCCATCTGAAAAAAAAAGTATTGCTTCTGGCCTTTCGCTTGGGGAGGGTGGCATTAATTGTATATCGCGAGACGCGTGTTAGGGTTGCATGCGTTCCTGCTTTCAGCCCTCCCTTCTCTCTATCCTAAGTTCATCTGTCTTTTCATCACGCCGTGTATAAAATGAAATTAATGGAAGTATTAATTTAGGTCATTATCGCGGTGTGCCTATCTCAAGGTTTTCTTAGAAATACAGCACACGTTTCATTGAAGAAAGCGGGTAATAATACAGTAAGCTTTTATATCAACGTGAAAGCGTTACAATTTGCAGACGAAGCAGAAAACAAGGGGGATTTTTGTACGCCATTGTGACAGCACTGTACTTTTACCATTTCTCTTTCCTTTTATTGAATTTATGTGTTAGGCTTTACATTTACCTTTTAATTTATATATGTGGATTTAGAATGTTTCACGACAAATTCTCCCCTCTTAAAACAGACGTTATATGTCAGTCTATAATTCTATATACACATAGAGAAATTTATTATTAGTTCTGGGGCTTACGGTGATTATCATCACACGGATGGCGGCTTAAAAAATCCGCTCCCAGATTTGTTTTTCCAGATATATACTCTATGCTAAACTCATATGGCTGCATAAGTAATGACCAACGGAGTAATCTAGAATTTTCATGTCTTGCCTGCGCTAGAAACGACAAGGGTTTGTGATCCGTTTGCAACTTAAATGCCTTCCCATACAGATAAATATTGAATTTCTTTATCGCCCATATTACTGCAAGACATTCTTTTTCGCTAGTTGAGTAATTGGTTTCAGCTTTATTCAACTTTCTGCTAGCATATGCCACTGGGCTTAATTCCCCATCCAATGCATCTGATTTTTGTAACAGAATCGCACCTAACCCGATATTACTGGCATCCGTTCTTACAATGAATTCTTGACTTAAGTCAGGTAATTTCAAAATAGGTTTGCTTGTGAGCTTTTCCTTCAATTCCTGGTAAGCTAACTCACATTGTGGTGTCCATGTAATTCGATCTGGATTTCCTTTACGGGTCAAATCAGTTAACGGTGCACATATGGAATTAAAGTTTTTGATATACTTTTGGTAGAAACCACATAATGAGACAAAGGATCTCACGTCTTTCTTGGTTTGTGGTCTCGGGGGCTTTCTTTAGTTTCTCTAAATTCTTGGGGTCAGGGGTCATGTTTCCCTGATAGACTGTGTGTCCCAAAAATTCCAATTCTTTACATCCAACGCAACATTTGGTTGGTCGGGTGTTAAACTCATACTGGCCAGTAGTTGTTAAATCCCGTTTATTTGTTAAATGACGTGAATGTCCACCAGTTGATAAATGTAGATGTTGGGACTGGTGTAGTAAAGTGTAACGATTGTCAACTCGTTAAACCCAGCACAGTTTTGGTCATACAGGTCATCTTGTCCTGGAACGTGATGAGGCTCCGACAAGAATGTGAGTGTAGACAATGAGTGTGTATATGAATGTCAGAACGCGAATGGTAGAATGGTTCGATAGAGTTGACAGGTTGGTAGTACATCACTCATACTCACACTGTTCGAATTCAAGAAGTACTGGAACTACGGTGGTCTTTTTATAACATTTAATGGGACGCACACTTGGACAGTACGTGTATGGTTACAGGAACAAATGTCGACATAGACAGCATAATGTTGGTCACAGGAATATCATCTTAAGTTAGCATTCATGCTTGGCAAATATCATAATGGAGCATTCGTAAATAAGCATTCAGAGTTCCATCATGTAAATCATCTGGCTTTACTGACTGGGCACGTCAGTCCATAACCAATATATAGGAAGGCTCCTAGACTTAACCTCGTCTAGCGAATATCCCTTCACGTAAAGTTCAATATATATATTTTCCATAAAGATATAGGAATCCCAGACATGGGTTCTCACATGTAGCAGTGATCTCTTGGTTCATCGAGCGATAGTACAGGCATCCCTTTTTCTCACTCGATAAATACAAAGTATATGGATTCCAACATGGCGGTGTCTTCTCCTCGGTGAGCTTCACTCACTTATCTGGATATAGACCAAAAATTGGTCATTCGTTAAATGTCCTCATTTCTTCATAGCTTCTATCATAGAGGTAATTGAATAATATCATATAATCTAGTGCTGATACATAGGAATGTCATCTTCCTTTGAATAAATATTCTTTTCAAAAGTACCACTGTGCATCTGCTTATCGACAACGATGGCGAAGCCCAAGTTCATAATAAATTGTGGTTTTACCTTTCTATGCGAAATATAACTTTGCCATTCCTTGGCAAAAGAGAATAAACACTGGGGTAAAGTACATACAACATGTCTAAATGACTATCACTTTTCCCCATCTACTTATAGATCACTTTTTCGGCAAAAACCGGCTACAACAAAATTCGACATCCCGACAGGATGACAGCCATGAATCACGCCCCCTGCTAGCGATACTTCCGCTGCATAGCCTTTGACCTTTTCTAGCGACAACCAACATATTTCGACCATAGATATACTGAAGCAAGAACAATCTATGTCCTACTTTTGGCAAAGAATAAATCGCAGTATGGGCCTAGATCGTCCGCGGATTCCGATCGAAGATGACGGAACTCCTTTCAATGGGAAGTAATTCTCAACAAAGACTTCTCCTTAAGCACTTAAAAAAGGAAATACTTTGTTTAACAAAATACTGTTGTCCCGAACATAATAAGTATATATGTTCTTTACATGCAAGATTAGTAAAGATTTGGTTGTACATGGGACCTGTTAAATTCGCTTCTCTAAGTCGATTTAAACCAGCATGTTCAGAGAGTCAATGTGTTCCTCAAATGTTTCTGTTGCTATAAGGATATCATCCATAAAATTTGTTATACAGGGATTATTCAGAGGATCCAATAATTTTCTCATCATTCTTGAGAAGACACTAGGCGCATTCTTCAATCCAAATGGCAATCTATTAAACTCATAGTGTCCTTCTGAGGTACTAAAAGCTAGGTATGGTCTAACCTCAGGCTTTACTGGAATCTGATAGTATCCTTTACTCAGATCCACTTTTGAGAAATATTTAGCTTTATTTAGCATGGCAAACAGCTGATTTGTATCCGGCAATGGATCCACCTGTCCTTCTGTAATAGCATTCAGTCTCCTGTAATCTATACAGAGTCTATGTTCTCCAGAGGGCTTCCTTAAGAGTACAACACCGGAACTATACGAAGATTCACTGTGTGAAATAATTCCTTCCTTCAACAAATAGTCTATCTCTTCCTTCAAAGCTTTCTCCTTAGCAAAAGGAATCGAATATGGTTTCATACATACAGGTGTGGGGTCTATCAGTTTCATATCATATTCCAATAGGTTTGTATGCCCTGGTCGGTCTGTTAACACCTCTGCATGATTATCTAGAACCTGTTGCACTCTCTCTTTCTGAGTTTTCGTTAAATGTGTACTGATTTTCACCTGTGCTGCTGTCTCACAGGGGTGTAATGGATATTTCAAATGATGAAAGTGGTTCCTTTTTCATCTCCATGGCGATGGACAAGGTCAACAAGTGTGTCTCTTCCTGATGTTCTCTTTCCAAATATTTCTTCAGGAGATTCACATGATAGATTTTTTTCTTTCCCCTTCTTATCTATCTTATAATTTGTTCTAGACACCTTCTCTAGAACTGTATATGGACCTTGCCATCCAATTTGTAACTTATTCTGACTACCGGGTAGAAGAAGCAGTACCTTCTCTCCCACAGCCAAATCTCTGTCTTAGCCTTCCTGTTGAAATAGGCAGCATGTTTCTTCCTGGCTTGTCTCAAATTTTCATTGGCAAGTTTCCAGCCAGTTTTTAAACGAGTGGTCAGCTCATTCACATATTGGTATGAGGATGTAATATTTTCCTCTGCCTTTTCATCAGTCCACTCGTTCTTAACAGCGCTTCAAGTGGACCTTTTATTGGCCTTCCAAATAATAATGTTGCCGGGGCCATATACCGGTTGAACTATGGGGTACCTCCCGATAAGCAAAAAGAGGGCGGCTCGTGAAGGTACTGGTCCCATGTATTGGTTTTTCGTGTGCCAACTTTCTCAGGATCGACATCAACGTGCCATTAAATCTTTCCACTTGGCCGTTCCCTTGGGGATGGTACACACTACAATGGAAGTGTTTGGCCTGGAAGATCCTGAAAAATTCTTCAGTTAGTTTCCCCTTGAACTGAGAGCCATTATCAGTCAAGATTTGATTGGGAAAGCCTAACCTTGTGAAAATTGTGAGTAATGCCTCTGCCACATGCTTAGAATCAATCGATGACAGGGCTACGGCCTCACCCCACATAGAAAAAGTGTCCACCAGAGTCAGAGTGTAACTGTGCCTCTTCTTAGTTCGAGTGAGAGGTCCCACAAGATCCACGGCAACTCTCTCAAAGGGTGTTCCCACCTAATGGGCATGTTTTCCCCCAGAGTTGCTGGTGCGCAGTCCAATGCTTAGGTGCTACTCGTTTGCACACTCTGGGCACTGGCATTTTTGACATATCGCGTTCGATCTATAATTCTTCAGTCCTATTCATGGCCAGAAATAGTGACAAGCTATCTCGGCTGTAATGTTCAGCGACTGTATCATCAATATGACCACTGAAGGGACATCGCACATGACCTAGTTCAAACATTCTACTGTAGTTCCTTATATGAAGTGCGGCAAGGACCAGCTCGTCCGTAGACCACTTGGGATTCAGAATCACAGCGTTTCATATAAATCAGTTCCTGTTTTCATATAAAATTTGTCCTTTTATTGGAGGTCGTATGATGATTTGGGCAACCAGTTCTTCTGAAACACGGTCAATGTGTGTCCAATTGTCCTCCGCCACTTCGTGGCCTTCTTCATCTCATCGCTGGAATGAGGCCCTTTCTACTTGGATTTTCACTCCAACTATTTAGAATGTAGATCTACGTGTCCTTGACATTGATTTGCGGCACAATCCACAGGTCATTTGTTGAGATTCCTTTTGAATGATGGTACCTATCTTTTCTCCATGGTCCCCAGATTGGTTTCAGACCTTGTAGGACCATGGCTCTTATTTACACTGTCTGTTGCCTATGATTCTTTTTGACACATATCGCGTTACTCAGCACCTTTGTCCGGTTGGACCCCCGATGGGAGTCTATGTTCCAGCTACTTACTTATATAACAGTTTGAATATCACAACTTGTTTTTCATTCTGTTATATAATGATTCTCCCTCTGACAAGGAGCAGATTGTCATGATCATAGGAATTGTCTATCTAAATAATGAAAACTTATAAGGCATGATGTGTTTTTATCCTCCCACGCACTACGATGGCTTCATCTATTGCTACCACTGGAGGGGTTAGTACCATATGGTTCCTGTTCCTCTCGCTCTGTACTTGAGGTCGTTTTTTACCTGTAGCCATGAAGGGTTGCACATTATGAGGTCAGGTTTGCTCCAATATATATTTGCAAACGGTCAGTCGGTCATCGAATTGTTCCATCTGGACATATTCATCTCTCTACACTCCATCTCTGTCCCTGGTCTGAAATGATTTTTCTTTTCATAATATATTTCACCTTTCATCCGAATTCCGTGGGGTTGTTTTAGTTTTTATTGTCATACCGTGGCCTATCAAATTGGTGCTTACCTTTATTTTGATCCTTAGGATCAAATTTATTAAAGTTCTGTGGTGCCCTAAAGTTGTCCACCTGTTTCTTTTTATTACCTGTAACTTCTGCTTGAGCTGCTTGATACCTTTCAGCAACATTTAGCAACTCACCCAGCCTCTCTGCACCTTGTTCCATGAGAAACTTTCTCAGGTCTGGAGCCATGGACTCTCTTAATTGCTCTATAAGGACCATTTCCTTAAGATCTTGGGTTTTCCCCAGAGTAGTCCATTTCTCCAAGTATGTCTCTATTCGTGCAGAGAACTGGTGATAGGTTTCACCTGGACTGTTTGCGTTTTAGGCATTCCCTAAATGTTTTCCTATAAAAATTCTGCTTTCTTGTTCATCTACCTTAACAACAAAAAGAGCCTGCCTTTTCAGCATGTCTATGTACATTGTCTTTGACTCATCCTCTGCTCAGATTTTGGCAAAAAAACTCTATCCTTAAGCCGGCCCCACTCACGAAAGTCCTTGAGAATAACTTTAAGCTACCACCTTGTTCTCTCTCTATACCCCATACGTGGTAGCTAATAGTCTCATTATCTTATCTTAGATAGACTCTCTACTTTTTCGCGATCGTCTTTCTCGCAACGCAAGAATGATCTATAAATTGAAAGTCTCATAGCTGAGGTCTGAGGCTACCTGTCCTAGCTACCACTAGTAGCATCGGAGGTAAAGGGGTCTGGCTCACCATTTATCAGGGGCATGGCCATTGAAATCTACAAAACTAGCCCTTTTTAGAGTCGCGTAAAACTCATGTTCACCTTTCCGTAATCTCTTCTTCACCTTGCTTCTGCTTCCCTCTGCTTCTAGTGAAGCTTCTTTCTTATGCAGCCTATGTCTTCCCTTCCTCTTTCTGCATAAGCCTGTCTTCGATCCTTCCTTCTTGCTTACCCAATTTCTTAGCATCTTTCCCGTCAGCCTTCAATCTGCAACCTATTAGTCTACAGCTCAGCCATCACAAACTTGTAAATTCTTAATGTCCTTTTCAGCCTTCTAAACTCTTGTCTTCGGCCAAACCTTTCTAGAGCTTCATCTATTTTCATCTTCGACCTCTTTTGTCTAATCCTTCTTTCTTCCGTTAATAATACTTTTGTCATACATTCAGCCATGTGCAGTGACTTAAGCAACGCCATAACTTTGCCCGGCTATTTCCTAACTCTTTTGCAGTCCCTGCAACAGCAGCCGATCGTAAATCTTGGCCACGGGCTCCGGCCCATTTTCGACAGGTAAATGTAAACAAAGTGTCTAACTAAACAATACAATTTTTAAACTAAATAATCCAATGGAATACACTCTCAGGCACTGAGAGCTCCAACGTTATCTTATTTTCACCAACGGATACCTTTTTAATTTTTATTATTCCTGAACGTGAATCTACCACCAATATTTATAATAGGGAAAGCTCTCAATAATCACGGACAGGACCCCACAATATATGTGGTAAAAATGGGTGTTATAAATATTTATAGGGACCGTGTG
>JAMPIV010020433.1:0-142500 GCA_024509875.1 Oreohelix idahoensis
AATAACCTAATTACCACAATCCATAAAAAAACAACAATATAAAAAAACTCCACCTTTTAGATTAACCCCAAATTTAAAAATACATAAAAACCATTTATAAATCCTTATCTTAATATATTCCAACTCTATTTAATCCTACCTAATAACCAAATAAAAAACATACCCTTTCATATTCCTCATTAATAAACTTATTACAAAAAAACATACTCCCCAATACTTTATATATTTCAAATATACAACAAATAAAATAATCCAATATACCATAAACTACCCAACAAAAAATAATAAAAAAACAAAAAACCTATCCTTAAATTTATAAAACCCTTATTTAAAATATTCCCTAAACCTTCTTATTACAATCTTTAACCTTCATTACTAATATTTTTATTAAAATAAAATTATATAATAAAATTAAAAAACAAACCCCCAACAAAAAAAAAAAACTTTTTTTAAACTTTTATAAAACTTACTTTAAAAAAAAAAACTTAAAGAATACAAACATAATAAAACAAAAAACAAACCCCCCCCCCTACCTCCATATATTCCTCAAACAACCAAATAAAACATTCCATACTCTCACTAATTTCCACGCCCGCAATAAATCAATACTCCCACAATTAATATATTTAAATAATCCCCTTTCTTTTCCTCCCTATTTCTGTCTCCGTTAACCTCGGCCCGGGCCCTGACCTCTCCCCCCCCCCCCTGACCCTCCAACATGTCCTCCCTTTTCCATTCTCCCCTTTCCCCAATACTTTATGGAATGTTTTTGTCTTTAGGTGCTTATCAGTCTTTGCCTTCTTCCTTTCCTTGGAATCTAAGATGATTTTGTATTTCCTTTTATATATTGTTGAAAATAGGTGTTGAAATTCTGGTTCTATATTCATCAGTCCAATGTTCTTTTCTGTGTTTTTGGCAATTTGAATATGTTTTTAAAGTCCGGCCGCAAAAGCTTTTCTGGTAAGGGGAGGTCTTCCATATGCTGAGGTCCAAAACTTTTCTGTGTGTTACAGTTGGGTCCAGCCCTTTCTTCGTTTCCTTTTCCTTGTTATTGCTCTACTAAATGGTGATCGTTATCCCACATTCTGACCATCCTGGCCTTTTCTTTACCTTCACATCTTGCTAATGCATGTCTCCGCATCTACCGTTTAATCCATGAAATGTGGTCTTATCTGGGTTTTCTAATCCCGCCTGACCATTATGCTGTCGATTTCACCATTGTTTAACTTGTGAATTTCCTTATGTCTGAGGTAAATGTGTTCCTCAAATGACCAGGTTGTTAATGCTTACAGAAACTCTATTAGCCTTTATCCCCATTTTGTGTTGCCCCGCTATTCCTGCTTGACGCCATTTTCCCCATTTGTTTTTCTTTCATTATCATGTTCCCTGGTGCACTGTATCCAACTTTAGCTTATTTGAGGTATACCGTACTTAGCATTATAATCTAAGATCGTATTCTAGGTGTTGTGTCCTCCATTTTACTTATTTCTGCATGTATGTCGATTAGAATTCATCTTGTGACCCTCCCTCAGTAGCCTAATCTCATTCGTTGGTGCGTTAGCCATATGTATTACAAGTAGTGGTTGGTGTGAATCTCCCTATCTCAATTCTCCAAATCGTTACTCAAGTCTTGTTGTTGATGTGTTTCACATTTCCTAGTAATGTTTTTTCTTTAATCCCTTTCTGTAGGATAATTGGTCTAGCCTTCATGTGGCATCCTCTCTCTTCCAGGTTAATAGTACTGTTTCTCCCAGTTCGCTGTTTTAACTTTTCTGACCCCTGTCCATCTGCTCTCGCCTATTCCCCAGGCTGTGTAACCCCTATAGATTCTCATTTTCTTTGCCGTGACTGTCTTCGTTTACCTGTCTGTACATTGTCCGGACCTTCCAAAAATCCGTATTTTGTTATCCTGTTTTGCGGTCAGCGAATCCGTTTTCATAGTCAGTGGCTACCTTCGGCTTTCCCCATGCCAGTCATACCGAGCCAGACTCCGAGACCCTTCCCGCAGCAATTTTTGTTCCTTTGATGTTGGTTTCCGTAACTTCAATATTTTTTGTTCACATATAGACAGGGGAGTCCCAGCCCTATGCTTAAACCCCCAACCTGTGAGGAACCAGTGTTGGTACCAGCATTTGGTCTGACCCTTACCCACACAAGACAGTCCAGCTTGGTTGAAAAAGCCTCCCAGGAGTAAAACTCCACTGGCATAGCGCTGGGATTGACAGGGGTACGCAAGCTGCCCCTTCCGCTACAAAGGTTATAAGGTACCATTGATGGCCCGGACTGGAGGACTCTAATCAAAGACAAAAACACCGCTGGCGGCCCTGTCAGGGTCTGGAGAAATAAAGACAAAGGACATTTATGAACAGAAATGCAACTATTCTATCATACACGGATGGGGGTCCGAGCGGTCTTCTTCCCACTCCGGCAGTCCTGCTGTAAAGTTATGAGGCCACAACTGGTTGACTTGTATTTATACCAACTATTGTTATCCGGTCTAGGTTTTTTTCGCAGCGCTTGCGCTAGAGATTTCGGACATTGAAGGTCAAGAATGTATGACAACATTCCCGCTCCTCTTGCTGCGGCCGTTGCGTTAGCAATCAGCTCACACTGTCAACTATTGTTTAATCATCCCTACGCGCACTTACAAATATCGTCTGTCGTTAATTGTTACTTTATTGTCGGCGCCTGTTGGTTTAGTCATAAGGTATAACAATAGTCACTTACTATAAAACACAAAAATGAAATAAACGTGAATCCTATTCGGTCACTATAGTCGCGCTTTCACTTAATCAGTCACTAAACCGTATCTTCTGGTATGAGAAGCGGGTGATAAGATTACCATTCTAACCTGACAAAGAAAAATAGTTATTTATTTCACTGGTTTTAACGCTAGAAATCACAGTGAATTATAATGGTAAACTTAACCCATTAAATCACGTAAATGCTAATCTCTATTACCACAGATCAGAAATGAAACAATCCCCACGAAATGCTATTTAACACACTCTCATAATGGTTCTAGAATAACGCGTTTAGATTATCCTAAATTCTGAGCGACACTGATCAGTGAGTTTAAAAGACCACTGCTTATATCCATTCATTTGCTCTCAGATCCCTAATGGTGTTAATTTCGCATTAACGTGCGAACCATTGGATTGAGAAACTGTGGACCAGATGAAAGTTCTCTGGCGGCCACCGCTTATCTCGTCAATCGCTGCTTTGCCCGACATCAAAAGACATCGTCCCGCTAACGGAGTTTCTTTCGAAATCGCTCGCGTTCTCGAGAAGAAATGCAAAAACGGCGTCAGAGTTCCCCTGTATCTGAAGATCAAAGGGTTACGTGTTTATCCCGCGTGCGATCTGTCCGATGTCCGGTGATTGGCAGATCAACTCGCGTGAGAAACTAGGTAAACAAATCAGGGCTCGCTGCCTGTTATGTTGGCAGATTACGGAAATTGGTAAATGTCTGTTTGTTTACATCTCAAGAAAAAAAGGGGCGTGGATTAGATATGAGTAATGCAGTCAGAAAATTGCGTGGTTTGGATTAGCAAATGGTAGAAACTAAATGGGAAAGCAAAGGCTGTCAGACTACTGTATCAATATTTACATTCTACATCACAGTCATCACATCTGATGAAGCATCAAACCATTCATTTCACTTCGCGGTCTTCTTACTAAAGATAGCAAGCGCAGTACTTTGAATGGTGTTCCGCAGGTGCTCCCAGTTCTCTGTATCAGCATCACTATGCTGTGGGCTACTGAGCACTTTCGTGAAGGTCGCAGTAAATTGAGCGATCATGACAGGGTCTGACATCTTGCTGGTATCAATGCGTGGTGTCCTTTCATTTCTGACACGATAGTTTTCTTGGTTGTGCTCTGATTTTGCACCAAACCAAGGAGTGCTCTGTATCACAGTCTGCAATATGGTACAAGCGCGTGGAGAGCACATACCTGAGAAGTGGCCTTCTGACGAGAATCAGATCCATTTTGGTGCCAGTGCTTTGATCGCGTGTTTCTCCATGACACCTTATGCTGGAATCTCGTCTGAAAGTAGGTGTTGGTCACGCAGAGGTCATGATGAACACATAACTTCAAGAGCCGTTGTCCATTGTCATTCATCTTGCCAATACCAAACCTGCCCAGACATGAAGGCCATGAAACATTATCGGCACCCACTCTAGTGTTGAAGTCACCAAGGAGACTAAGTTGTTCTTGCCTAGGTGTGCTTTTAATGACTGCTACTAGATTCTCGTAGAAGTCGTCTCAGGCAGAGTACAGAGTAGGAGCATGCATAATGACAAGGGTGATGGGGCCTGCACTAGTGTTCAGGCGGAGGGTTAAAAGGCGTTCTAACCCATTCTCACCTGGTTCTGGTTCAGCCATTTTAGTTAGCGATTTTTTGACCGCAAAACCTGCTTCGTGCTCTCTAATTTTTAAAGGTCTTTCCCTTGCCAATAAAATGTGAAGTTCTTCTCGCTCACAATTTCAAAGCCTCTCAAGACGCGTTTCTTGAAGTGTAGCTATATCCATCTGAAGTCGTTGAAGTTCGTCATTGATTTCGGCTGTCTTCCTGGCATCGTTTATGTCCTGTAGGTTTTCGGATAGTCCAGTCAACATAGTCCGGACGTTCCAACATCCCAATCTGATAGTTGGTTTCTTTCTATTATTTCCTGTTTTGTGATTATTGATTAGTGCGATATTTTCTGTTCACAATTCGGATTTGACCCTAATATCCATGCACCCGATAGGGAAAGCCGACAGTGGCGGGACAACCCCTAATTGCCTGGGGGTTGCCCAGCTTGAAGCGGGCGGTAGCTGTCCAGTGAGAACCTAGAACCTCTCCCACTGTCGGAAGTCGTTCCTGGCACTATGCCCTATGCTAATTGGGCAAAATGCTTATAACCGATAACAACTACTTCCCATGTTGTGCCAACACCAATAGGTTGAAGCCGGAGTTTCCTGTCCTGGGCGCGAGCTTGGGCACAGTTATATGGAGATCAAGCTGTTGTCCATGCAGTATGTTCCCCCTCTCCACGCAGCCGGTAGGTCCATAGGAACGGCAGTAGCCGATACAGTTTGGTACCAGCCACGTCCCAAGAGTTGCCAGAATAATGTCGAATCAACAGTATTAGCCTTAGGGACTCCTGATTTATCCTCAGGGTTAGCTCCCGAAGCCTTTCCCATAAACGGATATTCCCGCAAGGCAGCGGTGGTTTGAATTCAGAGTTTTACCATCTCTTAGACTACTAATCAAGGATCACGAGCTCTACCTGCCCGAAGCTGCTGGGTTTATGGCGCAGTGGTTCGCCTTCGTCCCTTCTCCCATCAGTGGAAACAGTTGAGCCACACATGAAGGCCGGGAGAAGGGCTTGGTTGTCAGAGGCTGTTTGAGGCTAGTGCCGTAGAAGCAATTATCTGCAGTGACAGCTTATCCTCACTACAAGTCCCGCCTATGACAACCTTTGGAAAAAAAAGCAGTAATAATAATAACAACAATAAAAGTGGATACTGCTGTAGGTAAGTGAAGTGTTAGACTTGAGTATAGTAGATCCAGCTAGATCCAGCTTCTTGAGGTGGGGGGTGACCAGTTCCCTTCCTCCCTGTCTCTGCTTTCTTAAACTCAAGAGTAGTCAAGTATCTATTTATAGCGCTGGTAGACAAGAACGTGACCCTACCAGATCTCGAACCCGGTAACACGAGGCAAGCGATTTAACCACTCTGCCAATCGGACGTTACAAAAATAACAATCATAAATTGATCGATGTATTCTCTCTAGTGTATCTGACGCCAGCACGAGCAGACAAGCCGCTTTAAATCATACATATGTATATTGTGACCACAAGATACAGTTAAAATGTAATGTATTACTGTCAAGAAGGTAACAGTTCCACTTTGTGTATGCTCACAGTCAGATTATTCAGCGTTGAATCATTTGTTGAACAATATTTTCAAACATTCTTCCGCAAATGTCTTCAAATGTCTCTAGGATTCTCTTATAATCTTGTTTGGAGCGCATTATGACATTACTGTGAAGAGAATTTATATAATCTTCAGTAATTTCAATGCTTGTTCAAATTACAGGATTCAGGAGTCTCAATTTAATCGGCAATCGATTAGTTTCACCAATGAGTTGTTTCCCGTGTGCCTAGGATTTACATGCAGCTAATGGTTTGTTTGCTCTTATCGTGTCCCAGGCTCCTTCCATTATCTTCAATCTCCTATCTATTTTAAAATGTTGATTGTCTAATCCTGTCCAAATATTACTACGTCCAAAAGAACTTTTCTGTCAATCTCTTCTCGGCGTCATCGCTGTTGTGTAGATTTGTGCTTTTTCGCTTCTTTTATTTTAGACGTCTTGCCTTGTACAGTTGAGGCTAGCCCGTTCATCCTGAACACATGGTCAGTCGGTTATATTAGGACGCATGCCCAAATATAAAAGACTTTATTTTCAGGAAATTAGTTTGGTACTTGTATTGTCAGATTTGAGCCTCGAGACACGTTGACAGTTAATTGATAAGACTAATTTGGTACACTAAAATTAAACATTGTGAAAGATTTTGGCTCAAACATTACGTTCTTTTCTTCTTTGATCCTTAGCCGCCTACCGTCAACGCAGTCAGTGGCCATCACGCCTGGTGGCGTCTTGTAGGGCAACAACAAATTGATTCCACTTTGCTCGGTCGGTGGCCATCCTTCATACAGTGCCCCAACTCTGGTTCATTCTTTGCATCTTAGCCTCCTCAGTCCTCCGCCAAGTTGTTTTTGGTCGACCTCTCTTTCGTTTTCCCTCAGGGGTCCATAGCATAGCTGTTCTTGTGATGGCATAGGGGTCTCTTCTTAGGACTTGGCCAACCCAGCTCCAGCGTCTGTCAGCTATGATGGTGTGCATGTCCTCTTGCTTGCTCCGAGTAAGCAGATCTTGGTTGGTGATGGTATTCGGCCAAAAGATTCGGTGAATTTTTCTTAGGCATGTTGTGTGAAAAGAGGACAATTTCGACATTTCCTTCTCTGTAACTCTCCAGCATTCCGCACCATAGAGAAGCACAGAAAGCACACAGCTCTGATATAATCTTAATTTTGTGCTTATGCTGTACTGAGAGGACTTCCAGATGTTGTTTAGACTTTAAAAGGCTGTTCTTGCTTTGTTCATTCTGTTGTTGATGTCTTTGCTTGCTCCGCCGTCTGGTGTTACTATGCATCCTAGGTATGTGGAGGTGTCTGTCTGTTCCAGTTGCTGATTCCTTACTGATATGACCACAGGGTTGCTCACATTGAGCGTCATGACCTCTGACTTCTTTAGATTGATGTTCAAGCCCACCTGCTGGCTATACCTATTAAGTCTATCCGTTTTCTCCTGGATGTGTTGATATGAATGTGCTACTAGTGCAATGTCATCTGCATATTCCAGATCTTCCAATGTAGAAAATATAGTCCATCAAACATTACGTACGGACGAATATATTATTCATACAATAACATGACAATACGTCATCTGTGGTGATTACTATTTTTGTAATCTAATGTTTTCATCAAAGTGAGGATCATAAAAACTTAACTATACAGCAAGGTAGCCTGTCGTAAGAGGCCCCTAATATGTAGTTGTCTATGCGGCTGGCAGCATCATCATGTGAAACAAACTTATAAACAGAATACTGCTGCTAGAGCAGATACATGATTTGATTGAGACTTGGTGCACGAGGACTAGCTGTAGTCGTGGCTACATGCGGCGTAAGGAGCCAAATAGAAAGGATAAAGATCTTGGTGCACTAGGACTAGCTGTAGTCGTGGCTACATGCGGCGTAAGGAGCGAAATAGAAAGGATAAAGATCTTGGTGCACGAGGACTAGCTGTAGTCATGGCCACATGAGGCGTAATGAGCGAAATAGAGAAGATGAAGATCTTGGTGCACGGGGACTAGCTGTAGAAATAGAGAAGATGAAGATCTTGGTGCACGGGGACTAGCTGTAGAAATAGAGAAGATGAAGATCTTGGTGCACGGGGACTAGCTGTAGAAATAGAGAAGATGAAGATCTTCGTAAGTGTTGGAGTGAGAGAAAAACTTTATTTATTTTCACGGTAAAAAATTTAGGAAAACACCTTATCAGGAAATACAGCCAAATCAACTCCCTGTTTTTCGATCTGGCATTATACTGAGTCAGACAGACAACAATGAATACAAGAAAACGTTCAACAGGAAAAGTTCCCTGAATGAACAATTATTTTTTTTAGGTGTGACGGAAACTATGAAGGAACTTTATTTATAAGATTAGTTAGCTACTTACAGTTAGCGTTGCTGTAGATACAAACATATTATCACAAAATAGTGTATTTTTCCTGTTTTGCATCGAACTACGTGAAATTTCAAAAATGTACCAAATGTATGACATAAGAACGATCCGCCTCTGGTGTTGGCCAGATGTCAATGTCCTCTCATGGATGTAATTCACAATCATGCATAGTTATTAGTGCACGTCACTCAGTGACCTGAAACTCAAGACATGAAACTGCATTCCGGATACAGCACGTGAAAATGGTCTTAATACTTGAGATTGATATCACAGTGTTAAAATATGAGACAAGTGTCATACAAAATATATCGTGAAAATATCATTCATATACATGCTCCTAGTAGGAACAGCCGTGTGTAGCTGCGGGGGCTTTCTGAAGGGACAATAGGCCTCCTGATCACTCAGGCATGTCGTAAGCAGCAGGTTTTAGGGTTGTTGGCGCCCCATGCAAAGTTTAGCGCCATCATAGCATACATGAAACAGATTAATCTGGATCTACGGCACACAATGAAGATAGTTGATGTTAAAATCTGTTGGTGACCTTGACCCATAACCCGAGATGCCGGTACCTACACATGGTCTTGGTCGTACGAGGCATGTAATATGATGTTTGTTAGCAACCTCATCACGTAAAATAATTGCTACATAAACCACTTCTGCAAGAAAACATTAATGCGTGATGCAAACGTCTTGCAAGAGAACCGGCTGTAATGGTGACTCTATGTTCCGTAGGAAGCAAACAAAGGAATAGAAGAAGTTGAACATAATAATGGAAATAAGGAATTGTGTAATCAGGCTGGCAGTGTGTGCGCGTCACGGGGACAAAAAGATGGAGAAGATTGGTCTGGCAGTGGCGGCGACGTGATTGAAGCTGTGTAAACCTAGCGTGACAGATCGCTGGGTTCGCTAGCAAGCACAATTGTCAGTGTTATCACACCAGTGCAGTAGCTCACACTGGAGCTCTCAGGGTGTTCCTCACAACATGGCCATGAAAGACTAGAGGTTTGAGACAACATGTGTTCGTGACGTGGGTGCTCACCCACACCGGAACTTCGACTCCGAAAAAAAAGCAAAAAAACAAACAGATTGGGCGAGAAGTAAATATCGTGTGGAAAACATAATAAAACGTCTTTCATAAATAATATAGCCGTATTGACGCTGTGACGCCGCTCCTGTGTTTAATCGATGGAAGATCTCAGTATGGCTTAAGCCAGGATTAGTGTACATAGAGTGAAGTATTTCACAGTAAACAAATTACACGCCATAAATGTCTTTTTGTTTTGGTAGCGCGGACCTCTGTGAAGGCAAAGAAAGAATAGACCAACTGTTCCCCCTGGCATGTCGCAACAGGCGATTAATGAGGTTGTTCATGTGGCTGGTAACATGATCATATATAAAAGAAAATGCTTCAGAAACCACCCCTGTAGTGGAACGTACTTTCTGACAGGTTATTTACAAGGGTACTGCTCGCAGTTGTGGATCAGTGCTCCGTCAGGAGTCAATAAGTAGGTGATCATATATTTTTAACCACTTTTTAAAAAAATACCTAAATCGTATTCTATATTCGTCACAATGTTACTTCTTAAGATGCAGGTAAGATAACTGCTATATATATATATAAACATAAACACACACATATATATTTAAGCACAGGGGACATAATTGTGAGCTGCTTGAAAGCTAAATTTTGGTGGGTAGTTAGGTTATAATATAGAAAGCTGTGTAGACAGCGGATATGACTTGCAAGTAAAAATGTCACGGAGGACCTATAAATACTGGTGATCGAACTCACTCTTTCTCTTGTCCCGTATATTCGTGTTTAGGTAGACAAGTGCTGTAGTAAATGTTAACGTTGAGGTCCATGTCCTATAGTTACAGAAGGGAGACAGGTGCTGTAGTAAATGTTAACGTTGAGGTCCATGTCCTGTAGTTACAGAAGGGAGACAAGCACCATGAAGTATCAAGGAAAGAGCAGAATTATTGAAGACGACAACCCGTTAGACATCATTGTTTCTAAGGTAACGTCAAAGGTCAAGTGAATTCAGACAAACTCGTGATATTTAAGCAAGATAAAGCAGTAAGGAGCACAATCGTCAAGTAGATGTTTTCACAAATTGAAGAAATCGTCGAGATGTTAAAAGAACATGCCACTAGGTGTTAGCCGGCATATTGTAACTCTCACATGTGTAGACTGAATAACTAGCTCGAGAATAAAATATTCAACAATCATCATTAAATGATGGAGACTAGCAATGCCTGAAGAAATACGAATGAAGACATTGTTATTCTTGGTGGAGACAACAGACCTTTTGGCCTTGGGTAACATTACCATCAGTAGTAGCCATTAGCAAGATACCTAAGCGTCTTTTTTCTTGTTAAAAAATGTAGATTTGAACAGCAGTAGAGACTAACATTAGCAGCGGAACTATTAGAACCACTATTTGCACAAGTCCGGAAAACTGAGACAACACCAACAGAGTGGAGTAAAGGAATAATTGTCAAATTGCCCAAGAAGGGCGACCATGCAGATTGCAACAACTGGAGAGGAATTACTCTCCTCTCAGTTCCCAGTAAAATACTAGGCAGGATAATCATCCACAGAATTTCAAAAGCAGTTGACCATAAACTGAGGAAAGAACAAGCGGAAATAGAAAGAACATAAGATGTGCAGATCATATATTCACCCTCAGGAACATTATAGAGCAGTGTGCTCAGAATGGCAGAGACAGCTATATATTAACTTTGTTGATTTTGAAAAGGCTTTTAACAGCATACACAGGACATCCTATGGAAAATACTGAGGGCTTATGGAATTCCTAGCTGCATTGTTTCCATTATAAAAAGCCTCTATTCTAACTTTACATGCAGTGTTGGGTTGAGCAACCTAACTTTCGAGGTGAAGACAGGAGTACGACAAGGATGCCTCTTATTAACAACTTTATTTTTGACAGTCATAGACTGGATGATGCGCCAGACAACAGAGGGCAGTCCAAGAGGAATAAGAAGGACAACATTTTCTACATTGGAAGATCTGGAATATGCAGATGGCATTGCACTACTCGCACATTCACATCAACACATCCATGAAAAAACCAATAGACTGAATAAGTATAGCCAGCAGGTGGGTTTGAACATCAATCTGAAGAAGACAGAGGTCATGACACTCAATGTGGGCAATCCTGAGCCAATGACAATAAGGAAGCAGAAGCTAGAACAGACAGGCACATTTACATACTTAGGATGCATAGTAACACCAGACGTGGGAACAAGCAAGGACATCAACAACCGAATGAATAAAGCGAGAACAGCCTTTGCTAGTCTCAAACACATCTGGAAGTATTCCAAGCACAGCACAAAGACCAAATTAAGATTATATGAGAGCTGTGTACTTTCTGTGCTTCTCTATGGTGCAGAATGCTGGAGAGTAACAGAGAAGGAAATGTCGAAACTGTCCTCTTTCCACACAATGTGCCTATGGAAAATTCACCGAATCTTTTGGCCGAATACCATCACCAACCAAGAACTACTTATTCGGAGTAACCTAGAGGACATGCACACCCTCATAGCTGGCAGACGCTAGAGTTGGGTTGGCCACGTCCTCAGAAGGGACCCTGATGCCATTACAAGAACAGCTATGCGATGGACCTCCGAAGGAAAGCGAAAGAGAGGCTGACCAAAAACAACTTGGCGGAGAGCTGTGGAGGCTGAGATACAAAGAATGAACCAGAGTTGGGGCACTGTACGAAGGATGGCCGCCGACCGAACAAAGTGGAAGCAATTTGTTGCCGCCCTACAAGACGCCAACAGGCGTGATGGCCACTGACTGCTTTGACGGTCGGCGGCTAAGGATCAAAGAAGAAGAGACTAAAATGCTATGAACGATGGAGGATCAACTACCCCCCCCCCCCCCCCACCCCCCATCTACGATGTTTCGGTATTTCATGGAAGGACAAAGTGACAAATTCCGCCGCACGGAAGATGGTCGCATCCCGAAAGATATCTTCTACGGACAACTGGCAGATGGCAAAAGAACAGTTGGGCGACCACAGCTGAGGTTCAAAGATGTGTGTCCGAGAGAAATGAAGGCATTAGACATAAATACAGCAACCTGGGAGGATGAAGCTGTCGATTGCACCAAGTGGCTGTGCTCTCTACGGCGCAACCTCAGATTGGGCGAAAAGAAGCTCTCACAGCAAGCAGAAGAGAGGAGAAAACGTCGAAAGGATTACCAGTAAAAAAAGCAGTAGAGGGTTGTCACCTTAGGGGCGCATTCGCATAGTCAGTTATGACTGAAAAGGTTATTATTAGAGACTAAAATGGAGAGCGATAGTTTTTATGTTTGCCGAAGAAGTAATGACCAATCGAAAAATGTTAGACCAGTGTTATGAGAAACTTGGTCACCTATTGTGTTATTTCTAGACGGACTTTGTAAATGCGTTTCAAGAATTAAATTATGGAAAATTTGGTGTGTTGAAAAAACACTTGTCAGAGAATCAAACGAGTGTGAGACTGATTCGAGATAGAAACATGTTTAAAGTGTTCAGTCATGAGAATCCAGAACCTGGGTCAATTATACATCACGAAATAACATGACTACCTTATGTGGCCACCCTGCCACAATATTTCAAATCTTCGACGCTCAACATCTTTATGTTCCACTCATCGTAGAGCTAAAACTTTCCATGTAGCTCCTCCTTGTCATCGTATATTTTAATATTTCTAGTTTTGGTTGACATTAACCCAGCTGATTTTACAAAAATATTAAAGCAATGTAAATTAAGGTTGTCAATAAACAATTTCAGATATGCAGATGATGGTTTAGTTAGCTGAAAGTGAATAGGATTTACAAGAACTAGTGAAGCAAGTAAACAGAATAATTCATGAATATAGATTGGACTTTAACGTCGAGAAAACAAAAACTATGATAATTAGCAAAACAGACGATAAGCCCACATTAAAGATAAGCTAAATGGGAAAATCCTGGAACAAGTCAAGAGCTTCTCATATCTTGGTCATATAATAACAGAAGACGGCAGGTGTGAAACAGAAATCAAGAAGAGAATAGGAATGGCCAAAGCTACATTCAACAACATGAGACAAATACTGACATCTAAACAACATGAGACAAATACTGACATCTAAACAGTTATCTCAAAAATTAAAACTGAGAATCATAAAGTGTTATATATATTCTGCATTACTGTATGGTGTAGAAACATGGACAATGAATTAGCAGTTGGAAGAAAGAAGTGAGGCTCTCGAGATGTGGATATATAGAAGAATGGCACACCTAATGGAAAGAGAAGAAAACAAATAAGGAGGTTTGATAAAGGCTGTTTCTCCTTCGTCGTAACTGGGTATACATCAGAGCACGTTGTAAAGGTGTATTGGTGTAATTGGTCAACTCTAATAACCGGGCACAGTGTCAGGTATATAGGTCACCTTGTCCTGGGACACAATGAGGCCCCGACAAGAATATGTTGTTGACAATGAGTGCTACAATAAATGTCAGTACGCGAATGTGTAGACTGTTCTGTGGAGTTGACTGAAGGTTTAAACACTCATTCATGCGTATCTAGAAGTTACTTATGCAGACCACTGTAGACGTTTCAATAGTTTAATTTGACGCACACACTTGACAGAACAGGTACAGTTACAGCAATACAGGTCGACATCAATAGCATATTGTTGACCCACGGTGTACAATAATAAATTGGCATTCATGTTGAGGAAAATCACAATGGAACATCAGGATACAACATTCAGTGTTTCATATCTTATATAAATATTCATCAGGCCTTACTGACTGATCATGTCAGTTAATATACAAGGTTCCAACCTGATTCCTAGACCGAACCTCTTTAGCATAAACGTAATTTGCACTCTGGTGAAGATTCCGTTAAATACAGTTCAGCCAATATTTCTGAGAAAACCTTAAACTACCAATAGTAGGTTTTCCTTTCATAAGTATGATCTCTTTATCATCTCCTGATAATAAGGGCGTCCCTGTTCTCTGGTAAATGATCAACAATACATAGCATTCTAAAATGGCTTCTAGTCTTGTAAACATCGCTCACCATAACGATGTACGACAAAGCTTCAATAAAGATTCAATTCATGAATATCAAAGTTTCCACAAGCATCAGCATAATCTGTCCTCATAATTGCTGTATAGAAACATAATCAGTGCTGCTAGATAATATGTCGTTCTGACATACTGACATAGGTAGATTCATGTAAACGTCTGCCCATCTTAAGCCTAGGAATGAACGAAGTCAGCAAAAGTACGTTTACCTTAGCATAAGAATACACTAGCAAGCACAAAAACGCTCTTCTCCTCGCGTTATGGAATGAACACTAGGGAACTCATGGATTTAAACCATCACAGAACAAAATATCTCCGTTCCCATAATCAAAAGAGATCACAAACTTTGGGCAGGGCTAAGACATGACTTCCCGCCATAGGCTTCATCACCGAAGAACTCTCTAACCTATCTTCATCCGCCAAAAAGCACCTGACCCCTAAAGTACAGTACAAGAAAAATAGTTCCACTTCAACATACTAAGATATCAAGATATAAGACATACTCGTCCCACATAGACAAGAACTACACATAGATCCGGGCCATAGACATTCTGAAGCAAGAACAATCTATTTCTAACCAGACACAGAATAGATTAAAGTAAGTCTAAATTCCTCCGCTGAGTTCGATTTTCAGGAACGAACAAGGAGCGATAACTCACAGAATGAATACCCATCGCCTAATCTGAGTTCTGTCCCTTTAGACCGAAAAACATGCATTCAACGATAAATATATTTTTATCAGACAAATAAATACATTTTACGTTTCGTATGCGTAATCCGTGCGCCACCAAAGAATATGTGCGCAACCGAGGTATAAAAAGAGAACTTATGAAGAAGAACAAAATTAGGTAGCTAAAATATTTTGGCCATGTCAAAAGACATAACACCTTACACCATGCAGAAGACCATAATAGAAGGGAGAGTTGAAGGCAAACGCGCAAGAGGAAGACATCGCTATAAATAACAAGATAACATCAAGAGACGGACAGGGAAGAATCTATCAGAGTGCACCATCAAGACAAGACAGGAAAGAGTCTATCAGAGTGCACCATCAAGACAAGACAGGAAAGAGTCTATCAGAGTGCACCATCAAGACAAGAGACAGGGACAAGTCTTTCAGAGTGCACCATCAAGACAAGACACAGGAAAGAGTCTTTTCAGAGTGCACCATCAAGAGAAGACATAGGGTAGAGTCTATCAGAGTGCACCATCAAGACAAGAGACAGGAAAGATTATATCAGAGTACACCGACAAGACAAGGAAAGAGTCTGTCAGAGTGCACCATCAAGACAAGATACAGGAAAGAGTCTATCAGAGTGCACCATCAAGACAAGAGACAGGGACAAGTCTTTCAGAGTGCACCATCAAGACAAGAGACAGAAGACGTTGGAGAAATAAAGAACTGCGAATATATATTGTGTTTGGCATAAGAAGGGGCAAGTGTCGGGTGGTGAATGGTAATACCAACAAGCACAACTATGCCGCTGTGGAAAATAAAATGCTTTCCTGAGCTAAAACCGCATATTCCAGGCATTGAAAGTAAGGGAACACAGACAGAAACACAAAGAAAGTGTATAGCAACCAAGTATATTGACCAAAAATTTCCAGCAAAGTATTGGACACATGCATATACTGATGGTTGTAGACACACACACACACAAACACATATAATGATGGTTGTAGACACTCACACAAACACATATACTGATGGTTCTAGACACACACACACACAAACACATATACTGATGGTTCTAGACACACACACACACAAACACATATACTGATGGTTCTAGACACACACACAAACACATATACTGATGGTTCTAGACACACACACACACACACACACACACACACACACACACACAAACACATATACTGATGGTTCTAGACACACACACACACACACACACACACACACAAACACATATACTGATGGTTCAGCAAAAAACGCAGTTGAAAACGGTGGTGCTGGCATCCTCATCACGTTAAATAATAGAATCCACTCTATGGCAACTACCACTGGCAAATACTGCAGTAACGTCAATGCTGAAGCAGAAGCCCTGAAACAGGCAGCGGAAACTCTTATTGAATGCAAAGCCCATTCAGAAAAACCAATAGTAATCTTTACAGGTGCCTTCTCAGTAATAACAACATTGAAGAATATCTATTTTATAACGCAAGGGCAACAACTGCTTGAAATTTATAGTCACTTTTCTCGGTAAGCATTTGTCTTCTCGCGTTGGTATCGAATGCAGTTAAGTTTGAGCTGTGGTCATTTTGCGCTGGACTGCGCATGACTTGTCTTGCTTCTTGGTCGATCGGTTTCCGCCCACCACTAGTGGAGTGAGCGATTTGGAATGGCGAAAGAGATGCCTCGTTGAAGAGGGGATCTCCGCTATTTTTTTTTGTTCTGTCAGGAATGTGAGAGTCCTCTTATGGATATTTCGTTTATTCGGGATAATACCTCTAGTGTATTTGCACATGCCGGGAGGCGTGATATTTCTGTGTATTTCTTGAAAGCAAGGTAAATTGACTTTTTCATTAACTCTATCGATTTTTGGTCGTGAACGATTTCTGGTTCATAGCCTGTCTTCGAAAGTCGTCGTCACGAGATGTTTTCCTAGCTCACATGTCGCTGTATTGTGCTGCATCGGTTGATGCAGGTTCCAAGGACCATTACTTGCTACTTTGTTAAATGAACTAGGTTTGGAAAACCTTTATTATCTAGAGGATATTTTTGAGGACATTATTTATACTTCGGCAGACGTGTCTGTCTTGCTGAAGTCAAACTAAGGAGAGTGAACTGATCTCATACATCTGGTTATCTCCTGGCTGTTATAGAAAAGGATGGAGTTTTTCACCTGACTACATTTACAGCACTTTGAAATATAACATGCATCTGACTCATCATTGTAATGCTGTCTACCGTCTATTGCTGTATTGAATGTTGCTGTGATAATGACTGTTTGATGTGTCTACATATTCGCGTAACCATTTTGTCACTGTGGCGTCCACAATAAATAATGAAGAAAAACGTCAACGGCTGTTACAAGAATCATTGACTTTATACGTCGTGAGTTTACTGACGTCCTATGTGGATTGCCCTGTTATTTTTTGTATGAACATTGTTTTGACTGAACACATCTGCACACCACACAAAACCAGACATGCGGATACCATCCATCATCATATGGCATCACGCATCATTTGGTGGCCATAAGCTGGTTTGATTCTGGTACCAGCAAACACGGGGTCCCTTACCCACTTCATTTTCAACAAGAATTCATCAGCATCCTTCAAGAAATTAACATTCTTCAATACAGTCAACATCTTCAAAATTTTCAAAGTACTCGGCGTTGCCCGGTAAAAGTCAAAATTTCAACTTTTTGACGGAAAACAAGAATTTGACAGTACCCGGCGTTGTTACATGTTGCCGGATAACTCGGACTGCTGTTATCTTTTACGCAAGTCAAGCAAGTTGCTGCTGTCAAGGTTCCAGTGCTGTCGTTTTTGTGAAGGTCAAGTGCCGGTTGAAACGGGTTGTTTTCTGAAGAAGGCCAAGTACCGATTTCCATCAACTTACTTTTGGATTAGAAGGTCAAGTGCCGAAACAACTCAACACACAGTATTTCAGAAGCTCTTGTACCATCGTGTTAGCAGTGGAAGCAGTTCAGATGTGCCATCATCGTTGGAGCTTCGCTCTTTAGGACGTTGATTGACATCCGTTTTTTCTGCTGTTCTACGATTGGAAGCCTATAAGTTAAGTGGCCTGTTTGTATGTAAACTGTGCCCTTATACTTCTGCTGAGTCTTCTGTGTATCATCTCATTCTATATGTTATATGTCTATATGTTATTTGTATATTTATATGTTTATATTTCAGCGGGTTCTCGGTTGGGTGGTGTCTCCGTTAGATTATGCCACGTCATAGAGGTCGTCTATTGTGAGCGTTTTCTGTAGGGTTTGCAAATTTCCGATACTGGAATTTGCTAAGCGACTTCTGTTGCTATTTATGTTAGCTGTGATGACATGTTTTAATATTGTTTTCGTTATTATTTCGCATTCTTTAGTTTTGTTTTGATTTGTTTGTATTTGTTAGCCTACTCTTGTCTATAATTTAGTTTCATACAACATTTTTGTTTATACACTGTGGTGTCATGTATTTTGTTTAATTCTATCGCAGATATCGTCACATTTTTTTGTGATATTTCATTAATTTCTGCTTTATTTTTAGTTGATTTCTGCGAACGTTTTTGTATTGTTGCTGATCTTTGTTATTGTTTACATTGTTATTGTTTACATTGTTTGTATTGTTTACATTTTCAATGTTTACATTCTGCATGTGTTTACATAGTCATTGTTTACAGTTATAGTAATTAGTTAATGGGCTATGCTAATGCACTGTTACTACTACACTGATGATAAATGAATGATGAATAGTGTCGTGCACTATTGAATGAGAAGTGCACTTATGATCAAGAATTGATTGTTGATATTTCATATACAAGTTCTTTGATTGGAGACTTGTTTCCCACAGAGACTGGGATAATATAAGGTGATGTGAATATACAAGTGCTTAATTAAGACTTGTTACACTTAGGTTTGAAATAAATTAGTTAATTATTTCAGGTTTTGGACTCATATGTTAGACAACATGTCTACATTTGAGCACTTTATTGAGCAGGGTAAATTGCTTGGGAAGACTGGTGATAAGTTAGAAGAATTTGCAACTGCTCGATATGATAAAGCAATGGAAGCTGAACAAAAGAAACTGCATATGGAAGCTGAACAAAAGAAACTGCAGATGCAGGTGGATGAAAAGAGATTCCAAATGGAAATGGAAAAACAAAAAAGGGAATCAGAAGCTGAGGAAAGAAAAACTCCAGCTACAGCTAGAAGCTGAAAGACTTCAAAAAGAGGCTGAGAATAAAAGACTTGAAAAAGAGGCTGAAAATAAAAGACTTGAAAAAGAGGCTGAAAATAAAAGACTTGAAAAAGAAGCTGAAAATGAAAGACTTCAAAAAGAGGCTCAGGCTGAGGAAAGAAGATTACAGAGAGAGTCTGATGAGAGGAAAGAGAAAGCAAAAATGGAACATGAAGAAAAGGTCTTAGCTTTAGAGTTGGAAAAATTGAAATTGACGAGCATGAGTAATGGTAATGATTCAAACAAGGGTTCATCTTCTGGTAAGGCTAATAATGATACTTTTAAGATTAAGTTACCAACATTTAGTCCTTCCAGTGATGACATAATGTTCTATCTGGACAGATTTGAACAAGCATGTACAGCTCATAACATAGACAAAGCAAAATATGTTTATCAGTTATCAGGGATACTGACAGGTAAAGCTCTAAGTATATTAAATATGGTGGATGAACCTGACAAGAACAATTATGAGGTTGTCAGGGCCGCTTTGTTAAAGAAATATCAGCTTAACGAAGACGGCTATCGTCTACAATTTAAAAACATGTTACCTGAAAATGGAGTTGAATTCTCCGAGTTTATTGCAAGAATACGCATTACTTTCTCACGATGGGTTGAACTATCTAAGACGGAAAAAACTTATGAAGGACTTATGGACTTAATACTTAGAGACAAAGTCATGTCGTCTGTCAATGAGTCTTTCCTTGCTTTCCTTCATGAACGTAAACCTAAAACAATAAAAGAAATGGAAGATTTCTGTTGCCAATACGTAACTGCGCACCCACACATAACCATGGGTAACTCTAAGGTGAAAGAAGGTTTACCAGTTGCTTCGGCAGCTCCGTATGGCCAAAACTTTGCTCGTAGATTCCAACAAAATTTTGATAGAAAGAGTAGCGGTAATTTCTGTCAAAATCATGGAAATCAATTTCATGGTGATTCTTCTTCGAAGAATTGGAGACAACCTGATAGTGGTCGTTACTATCACCCTAATAATTATAAGCATTTCAAAAGAGGATATGGTAATAGAGGTTATTCCTGCCGAAGACCTCAGAACCAAACAAATAGATGTTCGCATCAATGTGAACATGATAGTAATCGTGGAAACTGGAATTCGAACCAGGATAACAATTACAATAGAGACAATAATAACTGCAGAGATAATAATAACTTTGATAACTTCAGAGGTAATAATAGTCGGGGTAGATCTCAACACAAAAAAAAAGAGATATCAGCAGGCTAATGCTGTACAACAGGAAACTGAGGGAGCCTGTAATCATGTTGTTGATAGTAAAAACTTTGACGCTGTCACTGGTTCTGCTTTTGACTTTGAGAGAGCAAACAAATGCCCCCAATGCAGTACTTTATTCGAACCGGGTACCATAACTACTTTGAGTTGTGGTCACCCACTTCCCGCTCTTCCTGCTGCTGTTGCGCATGACGGGAGGGGTTCTTTAATCCTACATAAGGGTCTTGTTAATGATACTCCGGTCTCACTACTTTTCGATTCCGGATGCACCACTATTGGTGTTAGACAATCGCTTGTAGATCCATCTTGTGCTACAGGAAGGGTTATTAAATGTGTCACATTTGGCGGCACTCTAGAAAAATATCCTACTGCTGTAATTCGCATTGCCACTCCTTTCTTTACTGGAGATGTGCATGCTTGTCTCTTACCTAATCCTATTGCGGACCTTATTATTGGTCGTATTCACGGAGTTAGGGAGTGTACCCCACAGCAGATTGCTGCTTGGGAAGATAATAACATGCAAGCTACAAATGCAGTAGTTACAAGAGCACAAGCTCTACAAACACCCGAAACTTCACTGAATAGTGATAATGAAGTTGATAGCCAAGATAGTCACTTAGTAATCACTCGTGACTCTTTCATAAAATTGCAAGAAGAAGATCCTTCTTTAAAAAAATTCTTCGTTCTTGCGAAGAAAGGTGATCCGAATCAGGATACAAATAGAAAATCTTGGATTGCAATGAGAAACGGCGTACTTGTACGTATGGTACAAGATTCGACTACGTCGGCACATTCGCAAATTCTTGTTCCCAAGAGCATGAGAGTCCAAATATTACAACATGCTCATGACTCGCAATGTGCTGGACATATGGGTTTTGCCCGTACGAAGTCGAGAGTCCTTGCGGCTTTCTTTTGGCCTTTTGTCAATAAGGACATTCGTATTTACTGCCGATCATGCAAGGTATGTCAGGAGGTCAAATCTAGAGGACCACGACATGCTGCGCCTATCCAGGCTGCTGACATTCCTATTCGGCCGTTTCAGAAAATGGCCATAGATATTATTGGCCCTTTTAAGGTCAAGTCGGCCAGAGGACATCAGTTTATCCTTACATGTGTCGATATGTGCACACGTTGGCCAGAGGCTATTCCTCTTAAGAGCATATCTACTACAGATATCGCAGATGCTCTTTGGTTGATATTTTCTCGCTTGGGGTTCCCCAGAGAAATATTGTCAGACCATGGCACTCAACTCATATCTGACACTATGTCACAGGTAATGTCTACCTTACATATTGAACGATCTCTCAGTAGTATCTACCATCCTATGTCTAATGGGTTAGTTGAGCGTCTGAATAGAACGCTCAAGACTTTGCTTGGTAACATAACTGAAGATCATCCTCAAGATTGGGACAGGGTTTTACCCGCGGCTCTCTTTGCCTATAGAGAAGTCCCTAATGAACACACAGGATTTTCTCCCTTCGAACTTGTCTTTGGCGCGCGTCCACGCGGCCCTATGTCTTTATTACACGATCTCATCACTGCCGATGATATTAGCGATGAAACTCAATCCTCATATGAGTATGTCATTGCTCTTAGACAAAAGATCATTGAGGCATGTAAGCTAGCAACTGCTTCATCAGAAATTGCTAAAGAGAAGGCAAGGCAGTTTGCTAACAAGAATAGATGTCTACGACAACTTTGTCCAGGTGACAAAGCATTCGTCCTACTCCCCAGTAGGGAAAATAGACTTCTTATTGCATGGAAAGGTCCGTATGCAATAGTCTCTCGGATTTCCGATGTTGACTATGTGGTCGATATTGATGGAAAGCATAAAACTTTCCACATAAACATGCTTTCGGAATTTCACGAACGTCCGGACTATTTGCTGCCTATTTTCCAGGCAACGGATGATGCTCCTGCACCTCACGGTCATTATTCATCCCTGTCTGTCATTCAGGATGAGGAAGCTACCTTCTCTGATGTCAACCTTCCCCTTCCAGTGGTTCCATTACATTCCACGGAATCTTGGAAAAACGTTTCTGTTTCTCCTAATCTTTCTGGTGACGAACATCGACAAGTCTCGTCGATGTTACAAACATTTCAGGATGTTCTCACTGACATTCCTGGACACACAGATGTCATAGAACATGACATAATTCTTACCGACAATAATCCAATTAGGGCTAGGCCGTATCCTATTCCTATACACTTTCAGTCGCAAGTGGAAAAGGATTTGGATGAAATGATTCAATTAAATATAATTGAACCATCGACTTCACCATATTCTTCTTCCATGGTTATTGTCCGGAAGAAGGATAAGAACATACGAATTTGCGTTGATTATCGCAAATTGAATCAGGTCACAAAGTTCGACGCTGAACCGATGCCTTTGTTAGAAGATCTACTGATTAGACTTCTAATTCTAGATTCTTCACTAAACTTGACTTGTCTAAAGGTTATTGGCAAGTGCCTTTAGCAGAGCATGCCAAACCTCTTACTGCTTTTTCTACACCTAGGGGTCTATTTCAATGGAATGTTATGCCTTTTGGTCTCATGAACGCCCCTGCCACTTTCGTTCGCATGATGCGTCGAATTCTGTCACATCGTTCGGATGTCATCGCATACTTAGATGACATCTGTCTCTTCAGTGATACCTGGGAAGATCACTATTTAGGGTTATATGACTTACTGTCCACTCTACGTGAGAATAATTTGACAGCAAAACCTTCTAAAGCTTTTGTTGGTTTTGGTGAAATCTCTTTCCTGGGTCATCGTGTTGGTCATGGTCTCTTGAAGACAGAAGACCACAATACGTCCAAAATACTGAACATCTCTGTTCCTAAAACGAAGAAACAAGTTAGGAGTCTCTTAGGTTTAATTCAATTTTATGGGAGATTTATTCCAAATTTATCTTCGATCATGGCACCTCTATCAACATTGTTGAAGAAAGGTTCGCCTAATCTGGTCCGTTGGTCTGAAGAATGCCAATCTTCACTAGACCAAATCAAGAATATATTTTTCTTCTCCTCCCATCCTAAGATTACCTACTCTTGATAGAACTTTTGTTCTTCGAAGTGATGCTTCATCCACTGGGATTGGAGCAGCACTGATGCAAGAATATGCAAATACTCTGCATCCTGTTATGTACATTTCTAGAAAACTAAATGCGGCAGAGAGGAACTACTCGGTTTTAGACCGTGAGTTGTTAGCGATGGTTTGGTCAATTCTAAAACTACAAAGATTCCTCCTGGGCGCACATTTCATTCTAGAGACTGATCAGAAAGCTCTTACAGCTATTCAGACTAAGAGTTTGAAGAGTTCGAGATCCACTCGATATGCTATAGCTCTTCAACCTTTTCACTTCACGGTACGAGCTATCCGTGGTGCGGATAATGTGATGGCTGACATTTTGTCTAGATGCCCACATGACTCCAACTAATACTTCTGTCCTATATTTCCATATATTACAGAGTCATAACACACCTATATTTCTACAATAGATTAGCACATCTGTACTTACTTTATATGTACACACTATCGTGCTTTGTTGTCATCTTCTTCTGTTCGTTTTTTAAGATGATAGAGGAGGACTGAGTAGTTAATATAAGGGCCGTTAGTTTACTAAACAGCCACAATTATTAATAATGTATTGTACCTTATGAAGCATATTAGTTATTAATTAGCATTATATTGCTTGTACTTTCTCAGAATGTCATTGTTGAGCTGAGGACTTACCTTACTAGTATCAAGCATGACGAGTTCTAGATTGTGTACTTACCCTCGGAATACCAGAGCATATGTCCTGGATCGTCATGTAGTTTAACTTTACTATGTACTTATGTCATTACATGTCAAATAATGTACTATTTAAATTTTCCTATCAGATTTGTACATCCATTTTTAAAGACAATATTAGAGTATGCTGTTTAATGATGATTATAGTAACTTGCATACGTATATTGTGGTTACATGCTAACGTGATGTGTGTTGGTGACACCTCCCCGATGTGAATATTTTTTGAGACATATTTATTTTTCTGTTGAGGTATATCCTCACCAGACACTCTATAATTAGCCTATTGTTTGGCTTAATTATCAGCGCATAATTCGTGCGTTTTGAGCCGCTTATCGCATGCTCTTTGATATTTAAAAAAAAAAATTTGTTCCACATTTTTTTTTTATCGGGAGGAGGTGGTGATATGTTGCGTGATAAATTCTCGCAACATCGTTTTATTTCAATATCTATTTTATAACGCAAGGGCAACAACTGCTTGAAATTTATAGTCACTTTTCTCGGTAAGCATTTGTCTTCTCGCGTTGGTATCGAATGCAGTTAAGTTTGAGCTGTGGTCATTTTGCGCTGGACTGCGCATGACTTGTCTTGCTTCTTGGTCGATCGGTTCCGCCCACCACTAGTGGAGTGAGCGATTTGGAATGGCGAAAGAGATGCCTCGTTGAAGAGGGGATCTCCGCTATTTTTTTGTTCTGTCAGGAATGTGAGAGTCCTCTTATGGATATTTCGTTTATTCGAGATAATACCTCTAGTGTATTTGCACATGCCGGGAGGCGTGATATTTCTGTATTTCTTGAAAGCAAGGTAAATTGACTTTTTCATTAACTCTATCGATTTTTGGTCGTGAACGATTTCTGGTTCATAGCCTGTCTTCGAAAGTCGTCGTCACGAGATGTTTTCCTAGCTCACATGTCGCTGTATTGTGCTGCATCGGTTGATGCAGGTTCCAAGGACCATTACTTGCTACTTTGTTAAATGAACTAGGTTTGGAAAACCTTTATTATCTAGAGGATATTTTTGAGGACATTATTTATACTTCGGCAGACGTGTCTGTCTTGCTGAAGTCAAACTAAGGAGAGTGAACTGATCTCATACATCTGGTTATCTCCTGGCTGTTATAGAAAAGGATGGAGTTTTTCACCTGACTACATTTACAGCACTTTTAAATATAACATGCATCTGACTCATCATTGTAATGCTGTCTACCGTCTATTGCTGTATTGAATGTTGCTGTGATAATGACTGTTTGATGTGTCTACATATTCGCGTAACCATTTTGTCACTGTGGCGTCCACAATAAATAATGAAGAAAAACGTCAACGGCTGTTACAAGAATCATTGACTTTATACGTCGTGAGTTTACTGACGTCCTATGTGGATTGCCCTGTTATTTTTGTATGAACATTGTTTTGACTGAACACATCTGCACACCACACAAAACCAGACATGCGGATACCATCCATCATCATATGGCATCACGCATCAGATACCATCTGTACCACAAGTACAACATTGGTGAAACAGATCTCTGCATATGCGGCACAAGCCCGATGACAGCTGAACACCTGCTGAAGTCCTGCCCAACCTACAGCAATGACCAGAGAAGCATACGGCAGCAGCCCACTTCTGTCAACAAAAAACTGTTTGGAGATGCCAGGAACCTTGAGTTGACTACTGCCTTATTAGTGTCATTAATCTGGAAGTCTGAAGGCGAACGTGATGTCAAGAACCTTGAGTTGACTACTGTCTTTATTAGAGTCATTAATCTGGAAGTCTGAAGGTGAACGAGATGTCAGGAACCTCGAGTTGACTTCTGCCGTTATTAGAGTCATTAATCTGGAAGTCTGAAGGCGAACGAGATGTCAGGAACCTTGAGTTGACTACTGTCTTTATTAGAGTCATTAACCTGGAAGTCTGAAGGCGAAAGAGGAAGAAGAAGAGGAAGAAGAAGAAAAGGAAGGAAGGATCGAACGATCGAAGGATCGAACGATCGAACGAAAATAAATTTTCAAAGGGTTAAGAATTGGGCTCGCAGGCCCGTCTAACATTCTGGAATCTCAACATTGTAAAGGTATCACAGTTACACACATTTACAGGACTTTATCATAATAAATAATGAACAGGGCAGAATAATCCTTAAAAAATTCACATGACATTAGAAAATGATTTGGGAACATAACTAAACTAGGGTGACATATAATCTGTACTCATGATGTATTTGAAAAGTCTGCGATTGTATGAATATGGACTAAGAGTGCTTTTTAGGTAATGTGGAAGATTGTTCCACAGATGAGCAGCAGAAATGCTAAACTTTTCTTGAATAAGTCAAGCCTTGGCTTGGGCACGTGTAATATGTTTAAGCGTTGGCTGTGTCTTCCGTTGTATTTGAAAATAGGCCACAGGTAAGTTGGAGCATTCTGTGATAGGATTTTGGGAATGAATTTGGCTTTGTTGAAGAGGAAGCGCTTTCTTAGAGGTTAAGTTAAGATGTTTACGTAGATCTACTAAGTGTGTTAGGTGTATTGTCAGAAACTAGGCACACTGCACGTTTTTTGTAATGAATGGAGTCCTCTTTGTGTTTGGACATGGAGCAGCCCATCCCACATTGTGGAGCAATAGTCTAGGCGTGTTTGTATTTGGGATATATAGAACATCTTCCTTGTCTTCTCATCTAGAAAATGTTTGATCTTAGCTAACTGGTAAACTTCTGTGCCGTTTGTTTGGTCCCAGTGCTAGTGCATGCGAATTCCAACTTAAATGTTGGTCAACTGTGAGTCCTAGTGTTTTGTGTTCATTTACATTATCAATTAGTGAGGTGCCAATAAAGAGCTGAAGTGTTGTTTTCTGTGGGTTTCTAATTTTTGCCTAGTTTGATATTATTATACATTTCGTTTTAATAATATTTATTTGCATACGATTTTTGTTGCTCCATTTGATAAGATTGTCTACATCAGTTTGTAATAATACTTCTAGTGTGTTGCAACTTTTATCACTTGTGTAAATGGTAAAAAAAATAAAAATGGTAATTTGCTATTAAATCAATGTGGTGCTTTAAGCAACGATGTCCTTTGTTCTAAAGACACCATCATTAATAACCAGCTTTCCTGTGAGCATTACATTAGGTACTTACATTTATCGAAGTATTTTTATGTCCAGATACATTTTACTCGAGGGCAAAACAAAAACTTGGTTATGCCTGAACATTATAACATAAATATATGGAACTATACGTTTTGTAAAGCACCATTTTAATGATTGTTTGCTGATGTACTGAACAGCATAATATAGTTTTTCTGTAGTCTATTAGATACAGGAAAAGTGGTTGACCAATTATAATGTCAGAAATTCTTGTTAACGGTCACAAATTTATGTTGGTTTTATTTTTTGCAAATGCCTACACATGGACTTCTTTGCATTTTCATTCTGTTCTTTAATTTTCACGTGTACCGTTAAGCGGCGTGAGGAGGGACAGTTTTCGTTCTTGTGTGACGTTTCAATATTTTATAGGTCATAACAAATCTATTCATCTATCTTACCCGTGAGGCCGTGACACATGCCCCAGGGAGCAGGCTCTTTATTCTTTCTTTGTCTCGACAGACACCCCAAGAACGGTTCTCCCGGTCTATAAAGTAGCAGACTAATTTCCCAGTCTAAGACTAAGTGCGGACTTTCTAATTATAAAACTGTCATCTATGAAGGCGTATAAGCCTCTTTTTCATGTGATCCACGTGTCAGGAACTCTAGCCACTGCTTTTAAAAAACAAAACAAATAAAATAAAAGATGAGATACCAGTTCAACGTGTCCCAAGTTTGGCACTACCAGTTATATTTTGGGTATATTGCGTGAATCTTGTTTAAGATATAACCTACGTGACCTGTATTTCAGTCACAGGCTAGTATTGGAGTAATCCCTGAAAAGCGTTGATCCTGAAAAAGGACTACTATCTAAATGTCACGAGTCGTTACTTTGATGTGCTTATTCGGCGTGTTAACCTGACCCAATATAGAAAAAACCTGGCCCAGGGGCGCCCCGGGGGCGTCTGATGAGACAAAGAAAGCATGGGGCTAGGTCTCTCGTGCTATGTGGTAAGATGCGACCAATGTGAGGTTGTACGTATGGCTGCGCATCTCATGATTTGTACACATTGCTACATAAACCACCACTACAGGGACATATATGCTTTTGTAGAGCTTTCCTAAAAGAGGACCAGGTGCAGTCGTAGCTTCATGCTCCAGCGGTAGCGAAAAGGAAAAAAAAAATTATGAATGATAATGTTATTTAAATTGATGTTATTTCCAGTTTCATCCATGTTTTATAAACACAGTAAGGAATTACTTATAAGTAAATTAGTTATCTTTGCGACACCATCGATTTTGTATTCCCATCGGACAATTTTTCGATCTTATTTCTTTTTCCGACCAACTAATTTTCCAGATTTTTTAAACTAATAATGTCGTTTAATAGTACGGTTGTTTATTTAATCCAGGTGTGACGGTATTGTCTCCCCTGCTTTGCAGAAGTGGTCCAACAATGGGCAAAACTCAAGAGTATCTATTATGTGCTTCAAAGGTATCTACCTTCGCACAAGATTACTCTTGGCAAAGATGTAGATAGAAGGGTGATGACACCTCTATTACAAAGGGAGTATTCACAAGATATTCAGAATAAGCGAGAACAATACTGCTATGGCTGAGTATATTAACTGTGTAATTCTGCCGACGGTTTTTGTGAAGGATTTAAGCACGTATTACTTTCAGCTCGTTTAAGCCCCCACCCCTGATTTACTCAGTGGAATTCTATTATTTTAGTATAGCTCTGTTTAGAGTGTGTGTAGTAATTTGACTGAGACAAACATGCAGTAACTTTAAAATGATTAAATCGAAGTTAAATTTGTAACATTACAAATAACAAAATTTAATAATCACTTTAGGTTTTAACAGTTGGAAATAATTTGAATAGTTATGGATCAAGAAAAGTTATCATCACAGTCTTTAGGGAATGTGAGATGTTACAAGAAGTTCAAGTGGCAGCATATATTTGAACTTAGCTGCCAATGACGGTTCTGCTCCTTCTTATGAGCTGGTTCTTTCACTCTGATCGCGCTCGTCTCTGATCAAGGTTGTCGGGAGTAGCTCGTTTCACAGAAATGTCAAGGAGAGTCTACCACGTGGATCCTTCGACTTAAAGCTTAGGCTACGGTTCCCTTCTTGTTCCAGAGAAAGTACTTTCTGCTGGTACCACCAATAACTATGGTAAAAGAATAGAACGAAACGCTCTTCTGAGTATGGCGTTTTCCACCCCATAGTTATGGGTTCCTATCTTCCCATACCACCATCCCAATTACTCAGACTTTACCCTCGATGAGAATTAAATTTAATCCCTCGGGATAAAACTTTCTTTGCATTTAAATAGAATAGCTTTCATAGTTACGTTATATTTAAATGAAAAGGTTTAACAATGCAGATAGAGTCTGTTTACATAGACATCTCCCCTGATTGACAAGAATTCACGATATAAATTGAATATGTTTTCATTTATGTTTTACAGTGATTGAAAAGTTTGAAACTTCAATTACTTTAAAATGAATATTTTCACATAGACATTTACACTGGTTTAAAGCTTGAAAACTTACATTAATTTAAAAGTGACTATGTTCATACTGACATATACACTGCTTTGAAAATGTAAGTATTATACTTAGAATGTATATAATTTCTTTCATCTTTCCCTCCCTGCTCCATAAGGAACCTGTAACTACTTTATGCTTTTAGTTCTCTTTACAAAACTATCAATAAAGCAATCACCAGCCCGTGCAGTGGTGGTTTATGAATCATCATTCTATACACTGAGGTTGCCAGCCTCAAATGACTTTGACAACCAATAGCGAGTTTCACACATTAAACTTCACATGGTTATATATAATATATATATATATATATATATATAATATATATATATATATATATATATATATATATATTTATATATTATATATATATATATATATATATATATATATATATATATATATATATGTTAGTTCACATGTTTAGTAATAAAATATGAAATGTAAATAACACCTTACGGTAAACTACAATCCTGGCTACAGACTTGACGCTCCAGATGAATAAAAAGAGACGATCGGTCTCTTACACGCGTCTGGGGTGTCTTTAATTTGACAAACAGATTTCCCTCTCTGACTCCGTGTGTTTCTTCAGTTTCCTAGTCCCGGTGTTCCTTATTAAAATGTAGAGATTTCCTGTGGTTTGTAAGTCTTATTTGGTTCTTGATAAGGGTGGATTAGGTGATGCTTACTCAGTGATGATCAGGCCACACTGTCTGGCCACTATGGACGTTGCAAGTATAAGTCCAAGTATGTTGTAAATCTTTAGCTCTGTCAAATACCACCCCTATCGACACCAGGCATATTATAGTTGAAGTGTAGGGTGTCTTATCTGGTTTTTGTAGTTGCTGTGTATATAGTAGTGAGGTAGTTCACAGAGTTACAGCACATGAAATATGACATGCGAAGTCATAAAAGGGTAAACTGCTCTTGACGTTTCATCATTTATTTGACGCCACAAGTACAGATACGTTACATAAGTCATAGATGTCAATAGTTCAATGTATTCAGCATTCTAAAGTGTTGTTTATGGATCTGCATACATAAGGTTCATCAAAATCCTACAACAGTGTCAGCTGCATATCATCAATGTTTATTAAATAATAATCAATACTCCTTTCTGATGCTGGCAGATCAGATGTACAAAATAAGTATATTATTGTCCGCACGAGGATGGTGCTCCAGGAGTATAGGTCAAGCTGACCTTTACAGGCATTCCTAAGTCTAACCTTGACGTAGGTGCAATCGCTGACATAGCGGGGGGGGGGGGGTGTGGGGGGGGGGGGGGGGGGGGGGTGGGGGGGGGGTGGGACGTTCATAGAACATAGAAACTGTCCTTCGGGCTTGGTACGACCCGTGTACATATTAATCTCAGGTATGAAGATACCTGGGGCGTGACTTCTAGTAGAAGAACCTCTATTTCTGTAATTCGTAAGTGAGCAGAGATCGACCATTGTCAAACATAAAGTTAGATTACAGATTTAAGACGTAAATGAGGTATTACCTTGTTTCGAAATCAACACCACAAAACATACGCCTCCAGGCGTTTTGAATAATCAAGGGAAGGACCTTGTAAGCTAAACTACTCACAATAAGGCTCCTAATTCCCTATCAAGAATCACAGAGACGCAAGAAGCGTTCTCTCTGCTTCACAACTTTCCATAGACTCCTAGACAGGAAAACTTCCCAGACACACCTAACGTCCGGACATGCGCAGAACGCATACACCTGATCAAGAATCAAACGAGACGATGTAAGGAACATTCCAGATAAAGATTCGTAATAAAATCGCGCCTTATATGGACAGGAATAACAACTTCAACACTGGTTTCAATCATTCCAAGAAACAGTTGACCGATACTACCATATAAGGAGAATGGTCACACATCGTTCAAAAAAATATGGACCGACGTGTTCCGTCACAAGAGAAGGTAACCATCATTGAAAATGGTAATCTCAGTCAAACTAGAGTTATCTAGCTTTGACCGAAAAAAATTAAAGTGTACATTTCAGACAAGCTAATTATACAATGTCTTTAGAAAAATGATTATACAATGTCTTTAGAAAAATGATTATACAATGTCTTTAGAAAAATGATTATACAATGTCTTTAGAAAAAATATCTGTGCGTAACATTACCGCACCCTCCCGGGAAAAAAAAAATGAAACATTTTTTTAAAAAATCCTAGAGCCGGAAAAAACAGGCTTTTTAACGCACGTATGATGCGCGGATATAATGCCTAATATGAGGCTAGCTCGACGCATGGAGCGAAACTGAGATTATATCTCAGATCCTTAGAGAAAATATTTCCCTAAGTGTACACGTATATTCCAGGGAGGTGCCACCAACATACGCCACAGTGATGGCAACATCATAATGCAAGCCAAATCATACTCATACAAATCTATGAAATTAAATATATTATCATAGTATTACACAATGAAGTGTTGTGCAAACAGCGGTGTAATATACTAATATACCGCATTATAAAATTACACATATTCAAACAAAAAGTACATTATTAATCATTACTAATACATCAGCTGTTCCTCGTAGACATGGATATAATCGTTACTAGAAGATGTGGACATAATCCGCTCCAACTTAGGATAGGACTTGATATACTTTATGGGTCCACAATGTACATAATTTCGCAGACTTCATGATGTGCTGCGAAAATATCAATAACAACAAATCTTTAAGACAAATGTTAAATCTCTTAATACAGTCATCAAAATACAATATATAAATGTGGCCATGTGATCTTTTGGCCCGTATATTGCTAACTAAGCCTTCTTCCGTTATGATCAAATCGGTAACAGAAAAAAGGAAATTATATGGTACAATGTTATAAATTCCCAAAAAGTGAGAAAATGTGTGCTGATATGTCATTATAGTAGTGGACTGTATATCAGGAAATATATATGACAGAAGAATTAAGTGGAATCGTGTAGGCACCTGGACAGACAGCCTGCCATCACATTATCCGAACCACGGATAGCTCGAACCGAGAAATGAAATGGTTGAAGAGCTATGGCATAACGAGTGGACCTCGAGCTCTTCAAGTTTTTGCTCTGAATAGCAGTAAGCGCTTTCTGGTCGGTTTCCACAATGAAATGTGCGCCTAGAAGAAATCTTTGTAACTTCAGAATAGACCATACCATAGCCAATAACTCACGGTCTAAACCGAGTAATTCTTTTCTGCAGCGTTTAATTTCCTAGAGATATACATCACCGGATGCAGAGTATCAGAATACTCCTGCATAAGTGCTGCCCCAATTCCATTAGACGAGGCGTCACTTCGAAGAACAAAAGTCTTCTCAATAGTAGGTAGCCTAAGGATAGGTGGAGATGAAAATAGAATTTTAATCTGGTCCAATGAGGATTGACATTCTTGAGACCAGCGGATCAGATTAGGCGATCCTTTCTTCAATAAAGTAGAAAGCGGTGCCATAATGGAGGACAGATTCGGAATGAATCGTCCGTAGAATTGGATCAAACCTAATAGACTCCTTACTTGTTTCTTCGTCTTAGGGACCGAAATGTTAAGTATTTTTGAAACATTGTGGTCCTCTGTCTTTAAAAGACCATGACCAACACGATGACCCAGGAAAGAAATCTCACTAAATCCTATAAAGGCTTTAGAGGGTTTTGCAGTCAAGTTATACTCGCGAAGAGTAGACAGCAATTCGTATAAACCCAAATAGTGATCTTCCCAGGAATCACTGAACAGACATATATCGTCTAAGTATGCTATGACATCTGTACGATATGCGAGAATTCGACGCATCATGCGTACGAATGTAGCAGGGGCGTTCATAAGACCGAAAGGCATGAAATTCCATTGGAATAAACCCCCCTATTTGTAGAAAAAGCAGTAAAAGGTTTGGCTCGTTCAGTTAAAGGAACTTGCCAATAAACTTTCGATAAGTCGAGTTTGGTAAAGAATTTAGAATTAGAAAGTTTGTTTAGTAGCTCTTCCAATGAAGGCATAGGTTCAGCATCGAACTTCGTAACTTGGTTCAATTTGCGATAATCCACGCAAATGCGAATGTTATTATCCTTCTTTCGAACAATAACCATAGACGAAGAGTATGCGAAGTGGATGGTTCAATGATTTCCAATCGAATCATTTCATCCAATTCTTTTTCGACTTGTGACTGAAAATGGATAGGTAATCGGATAGGGTCTGACTCTGATAGGATTATGGTCAGTTAGTATTATGTCATGTTCAATGACATGTTTTGTGTGTCCCCGGGATGTCGGTAAAGACATCCTGAAATGTTTGTAACATCGAAGAAACTTGTCGATGTTCCTCAGCGGAAAGATTAGGAGAAACGGAAACGTTTTTTCCAAGATTGCGTTGCTTAGAATGAAGTGGGATCACAGGAAGTGGGAGATTGACATCAGAAAAAGTAGTTTCCTCATCCTGTATAACTGACAGGGATGAGTAATGACCATGAAGGTACTGGAGAATTGTCCGTTGCCTGGAAAATAGGCTGCAAATAGTCAGGTCTTTCAATGAAATTCCGTGAGCATATTTATGTGGAAAGTTTTATGCTTTCCATCAATATCGACAACATAGTCGACATCGGAAATTTTAGAGACTATTGCATACGGACCTTTCCATGCAATAAGAAGTCTGTTCTCCCTTGACGGAAGAAGAACGAGTGCTTTGTCACCTGGACAAAGTTGTCGTAGACATCTATTTTTATTTGCAAACTGCCCTGCCTTTTCTTTCGCACATTCGGATGACGGAAGTTGCTAGTTTGCATGCCTCAAATGATCTTTTGCCTAAGAGCAATGACATACTCGTAAGAAGATTGAGTCTCATCGCTAATATTATCGGCAGTGATTAGATCGTGAAGTAAAGACATAGGGCCGCGCGGTTTTGCGCGGCAAAGACAAGTTCAAAAGGAGAAAACCCTGTGTGTTCATTGGGGACCTCTCTATAAGCAAAGAGAGCCGCGGGTAAAACCCTGTCCCAATCCTGAGGATGATCCTCAGTTATCTTCCCAAGTAAAGTTTTTAGTGTCCTATTCAAACGCTCAACTAACCCATTAGACATTGGGTGATAGATACTGCTGAGAGACCTTTTAATATGTAGCATAGACATTACCTGTGACATAGTGTCGGATATAAGTTGAGTGCCATGGTCTGACAATATTTCTCCGGGGAATCCCAAGCGAGAAAATATTAGCCAAAGAGCGTTTGCGATATCGGCAGTGGAGATGCTCTTGAGAGGTTTTGCCTCTGGCCAACGTGTGCACATATCGACACATGTAAGGATAAATTGATGTCCTCTGGCCGACTTAATCCTAAAAGGACCGATAATATCTATTGCCATTTTTGAAAAGGGCGAATAGGAATGTCAGCAGCCTGGATAGGCGCAGCATGTCGTGGTCCTTTAGATTTGACCTCCTGACATACTTTGCAAGAGCGACAGTACATTCGTATGTCCTTGCTCACAAATGGCCAAAAGAAAGCCGCAAGAACCCTCGACTTTGTACGGGAAAAACCCATATGTCCAGCACATTGCGAGTCATGAGCATGTTGCAATATTTGCACTCTCATGCTCTTAGGCACAAGAATTTGTGAATGAGTGGACGTAGTCGAGTCTTGTACCATACGCACAAGTACGCCGTTTCTCATAGAAATCCAAGACTTTCTATTAGTATTCTGATTTGGATCACCTTTCTTCGCTAGAATGAAGAATTTTTGTAAAGAAGGATCTTCTTCTTGCAATTTTATAAATGAGTCACGTGAAATAATCAAGTGACTATTTTGGCTATCTACTTCATTCATTATCGGTTAATGAAGTTTGAGGTGGATCCAGAGCAATGTGCTCTTGTGACCACACGCATTGGTAGCTTCAATGTTTTGCTCTTCCCAAACAGCAATCTGCTGTGGGGTACATTCCCTAACTCCATGAATACGACCAATAATAAGGTCCGCAATAGGGTTTGGAAGTAGACACGCGTGGACATCTGCCGTAAAGAAGGGGGTGGCAATAAGTATTATGGCAATAGGATACCTTTCCAAAGTGCGACCAAATGTGACACATTTGATGACCTTTCTCTGTAGCACAGGATGGATTTTACAAGAGAGATTACCTAACACCAATAGTAGTACATCCAGAATCAAATAAAAAACTGAGACTGGATTACTATTTACAAGACCCTTATGTAGTATAAGAGAGAACCTCTCCCGTCATGCAGCAACCGCAGCAGGAAGAGCGGAAGAGGATGACCACAGCTTAAAGTAGTTACAGTATTCGGGTTCGAATAAAGTACTGCATTGGGGACATTTATTTTGCCCTACTAAAGTCAAAGCAGAACATCCGTGTGATAGCAAACCTAGAAGTTTTTATCATCATCACCTTGTTTTTTTACATGCTCCCTGAGACTCCTGCTGTACAGAGTTTGCCCCTGTTGATATCTCTTTTCTTTTATGTTGCGATCTACCGCGACAATTATTGCCTCTCCACTTATCATTAAAGTCCCTACTGTAATCGTTATCCTGGTTTGAATTCCAGTTTCCATAACTGTCATAAACCACCATTTCTAGATGTTGAGAAACCTCTATTATATTGGTTTTGAGGTCTCCGAGAAAAAATTGTTTCCCTCCTATTGACTAACCTTTGCGAAAATGTCTAAAATTAATAGGGAAGTAGTATAAACCGTGGATATCAGGGGGGCTTGTCTCCATTTCTGCGAAGAAGAATCACCCTGAAATTGATTGCTATGATTCTGAGCATAATTAACGGTATACTCTTCTTATTAAAATTTTGTTGGCTAACCCTGAAATTTTCGCCATGAAAATTTGGGCCATAAGGTGCTGCCGAAGCAACTGGCAGACCTTCTTAATACTTTAGAGTTGCTAATGGTTACGTGAGGATGCGCAGTGACATACTGGCAACATGCAATAGTATTCTTCCATTTCTTTTATGTTTTTAGGCTTACGCTCATGAAGAAAAGAAAGAAAAGAATTCATTGACAAAAAGACATAACCTTGTCTCTAAGTGTAGTAAATCCATAAGAGCTTCATATTGGGGTATTGGTGATTGTCTTAGACAGCTCAACCCATCGTGAAAAAAAGTAAGACGTATTTAATCTTTGAATGAATTCAGAGAATTCAACTCCATTATCTGCAACATATTTTTTAAATTTGAAGACGATAGCGATCTTTCATTTAAGTTGGTACTATTCTTTAACAAGACTGCTCTGATAACATCATAATTGTTCTTGTCAGGCTTCTACCTTACTACCATAATTAACATACCTCTAAGATACTTGAAAGTATCACCTCTAAGTTGGGCCGCATGCACGTTCGAATCTATCCAGATAAAAAGTTATATCGGTCCGAACTGGAAGCATTGAATATATTGTAAGCTTAATCTTAAAATTAACATGTATTGAACTTATCTGACACCTTATTTGGCATCATTAGCATTACCAGTTTCAACATTCTGAATTCAACTGCTTCTAACTCCCAAAGCCTAAGAGTTTTTTCTTCATGCTCCATTTTTGCCTTTCTGTCTCAGCCAGCCTCTCTTTGTAACTTTTTTCTCTTCAGCCTCTCATTGTAACTTTTTCTCTTCAGCCGCCAGCCACTGTTTTTCTTCTCTAGTCTTTTATGATTTCATACTCTTTTTCAAAGTCTTTTTATTTTCTTGTTCATCCAATTGTAGCTGAATTTTTCTTTCAAGTTCAGCTTCTGCTTCACTCTCTTATTGTGTTATTGCCCATTTCCATTTGGAATCCTCCTTTCATCCACTGCATCTGCAGGTTACTTTTGACTCAGCTTCTATTCTCGTTTTCCATTTTTTTTCTCTTACACCTATTAATCAATTATGCATATTGAGTACAGTCGCATATTCTTCCAAATTTTATCACCAGTCTTCCCATGGGCTTTACCCTTTGCTCAATAAAGTACTCAAATGTAAATCATGCATTGGCTACATTATGAGTACAGAAAACCTGTAGAATACATGAGATTATCCTTAGTTCAGATGTGTAAATAGCAGAACAAGAACTTAAATAAAGTGGCTTGTCATAATGCTAATTTGATAACACAATCTCTGTGGGAAACAAAGTCTGTTGACACCGAACTTGTATTAATCAAGAATGAAAATTAATATATCACAAGTCACTATCTTAATCATCATGTGCACTAACCCAAATCAGCTGCATAAACCATATAAACCATCCAATTATTTATCATAAACTGCACTCACCAATAGTGCATAAGCAAAAACCTTCCAGGATAGGTTCTGATGATAAGTGCCACTATATAGACAATAGTGCAAGAATGACATAATATTGTAGACAATAGTGAAATCGCCTAACTATGCTAGGAAACTATTGTAAACAATAACAAAGAACAAAGACAATGTACAACCAATAAACACGGATCAAAGACCAATATAAACAATAACCACGATCACAGACAATACGAAACATTCGCAAAAGTCAACTAAATAAACAGCGAAACTAAAAAGACAAATATCACACAGAATGTAGTGCAAATGCGAAAAAATGTAAACAAACAAATGGACGCCACCCTGTATAAACCAAAATGTGTACAGAAATCGAATACATCGAAACAGAGGAGGACCTACAAATACAAAAACAAATCAAAAACAAAACTACAGAATGCGAAAAAAATACCGAAAACCAACTGCCATTATCGTCACAACTAACCAAAATAGCAATAATATGTAAACAATTTCAATTAAGGACATTGCTCCTACAGGAAGCTATCAATTAAGGACCATCAATGGACGTGGGGATTTACTTATGATTAGTCACCTTTTCCCAACCGAGACCCGCTGCAAATATAATACACATATAAAATAGTTAACACATACTGAAAACATATAACAAGTGAAACAATATAAGCAAAAAGTGTGTGAAAGTATAAGAAGGCTCAGTCTAGAAACATAAAGGGGCAGCAGTTGTCACAAACAAAAACAGCCACTTAACTTCTATAAGAACCCAACCGGTCAAAAACACGGTGCGAGAAGCAGGTAGCGCAACAGCATTCTGAGGATAAAATGAATGCCAGAGCGTTGATTGACAACTGGCTCCAATAAACATCATGCCGCATTAAATGAAGCTTTCTGTACAGGTAAATGTTGTGTTTCGGCCACTTGTTCCTTTTCTTCTTACAATGCTCGCAACTTGACCTTCCTAACTGTAGTTAGCAAGAAAAATCGACTTTGATCAGGTACGTGTCCTTCTAAACATCAGGAAAACCTCGATAACTGTTCGAGCAGCGCCGGGGTACTTTCACAAAATTTCTTGAAGGGAAGTGAGTTCAAACTGCAATGTTGTATGAAGTATGCTGTCTGGGTTTGTTGACCCCCAAGCTTGCTGGTACCAGATTAAACCAACTTCTGGCCACCATAAACAAAGATAAGGGGCGCCAAAATGGGCCAGGTAACGTTAGCTCCAATGTTCATCAGTATCGAGGTCAATAGTTCAATGTATTCAGGCATTTAAAGTGTTGTTTATGGATCTGCCTAATAACGGACATCAAAAGCCTGCAACAGTGTCAGTGCACATCATCATGTTCCTTAAATAATACTCAATACTCCTTTCTGATACTGGCGATTCAGATTTACAAAAATAATATCTATTATTGTCCGCCAGAGGATGGTGCTTCCAGGAGTATAGGTCAAAGCCTGACCCTTTACAAGGGCATTCCTAAGTCTTAAACTTGTCGTAGGTGCAAACACGACTGACCATAGCAGACGTTCATCGAACTATCGAAACTGTCCATCGGGGCTTATGTACGACACAGTGTACACACTTTTATATCTCAGGTATGCAGCTACATGGGGCGGAGACTTATAGTAGAAGAACCATCTATTTCTGTAAATTCGTAAGTGAGCGCAGACGATTCGAACCCTTGACAAACATAAAAGTATCGATTACCGATTTGAGATTGTTGTAATGACGGCTTCACTGTTACCCTTGTTTTAGAAATCAACACTACAAAAACATTACGCCTCCAGGCGTTTTGATATAATCAAGTGGAAGGACCGTGTAAGCTAAAAACTACTCACTAATACGGCTTCCTAATTCCCTTATCAAGAAATCACAGAGACGCAAGAAGCGTATCTCTCTGCTTAACACAACTTTCCATAGGACTCATAGACAGGAATACTTCCCAGACAACACTACTTAACGTTCCGGACCATTGAGCAGGAACGCGATTACCCACCTGAATCAAGATATCAAACGAGAACGATGTAAGGAAACATTCCCAGATAACGATCTGTAATAAAATCGCCGCCTTATATGGACATGGAATAACAACCTACAACCACTGGTTTCCAATCATTCCAAGAATACAGGTTCGACGGATACTACCATCTAAGGAGAAATGGTCACACATACGTTCACAAAAATATTGGACCGCCGTGTTCCCGTCACCAAGAGAAGGATAAACCATCCATTGAAAAATGGTAATTCTCAAGTCAAACTAGAGTCTATCTTGCTAAGCACCGAAAAAAATTAAATGCTGGTTCAATTCTGACAAGTTGGGGGGCATAATCCATTTACAATGTCTTTAGGAAATAAAATGAGTATTACCATGTCTTAAGGAAAAATTGATTTTTAACAAGTGTTCTTTAGAAAAATGAGTATTATACAATGTCTTTAGAGAAAAAAATTATAACTTTTTTTTTTTTCTGTTTCTATGGCGTTCAACAGTTCTCATAATTTAAAAGGGGTTCGGTTTTTAAAAAAGGACATTATGAATATAGTCTGCATCTCTGGCGAGGTTCTGATTGTCTTGGCGAGCGTGGAAATTCACAGTTAAAATCAAACTGTGCAAGTGGTTCAGGCTATTATTCCTAGTCCTTCACAAGCTTTGTTTTTATAAAATCTATATTCAGGAAACAGGATCCAATCCTTTCAAAATCTTTGCTGATAGGGTGTGATGATTTCAAAATAGTCCACACGTGGAAATAAGGTGCGTGTAAGCATTAAAGTTCACGTATTACTCATATGATGGGAGCATTTGGGCCCTTGCATTATTATTTTTTTTACTCTTTGCAAAAACACCATTTGTAGACTCAATTTGTGTCTCCAAATGTACAAACAATCCATGATTACTTTTAAACAACTGGACCGGATAGCGATTATGTCCACACTGGTCTGTTCACATGTGTGTCACACAGGCAGGTTAATATCGTTATTTTCTGGTCGTAAGAGTACGCAAAATCTCTCCGGTTGTCTGCCATTCTGGGTTTACCCAAAACGAGTCGTCATTATCAGCAGTACCGTACTAAAACTACGCCGTTCGACTTATCTTATCTCAGGTTGCTTCACTCGCAAGCTAGGAATGAACCGGGTAGCAAAAAAACAGGGGTGAACATCACAGCGAGGAGTGGGTCACCAAAATATTTGCCACCACAAGCAGAAAAACAAAGAAAGAAAGAGAAGAATGAGAAGAACAAGAAAGACAAGCAAAAGATGCCGATAATTGACAAGCAACGTTAATTAAAACATCAGGTAACCTCAAAACTGTACCGATTACTGCCGGAGAGCAACAGAAAGATCGGATAGGAGCCGCCTCGTTTTGTCAACACCAGGTAGTTTCAAATTCCTTATTGCATACGTTTGCCGTGAAAAATCTCGTATCCAGCTACACGTTTTGGTTCACCACATGCGGTGGTTAAGTAGCACTTCTTAACTAATTCGTATAAGTCTTTGATAGTACACATGTTGTTGATTTTAGTGCCCGGTGAGCAACGATGTGTTTGCCTTTTCTCATTCACTAATAAGTTTGATTACATCAAGTTTTGATTACATAAGTTTGATTTTAACATAAGTTTGCTTACATTAATAGCTGGAGCAGTTTTCCTTTATTACTTCAAATAAAATTCACCGTCCATGCTCTCTCTGCTCATTGTGGCATCAATTGTCAATGCATTCTGTTGGGACCGCCATATTTATCACTTTACACTGTTCAAAGGGCACCAGTTCCCCTTCTCCATGTGTTTTTTGGGCCAGCCTCCTATTTATTTCTCCACTTCTGGTGATTTCAGGAACCAGGAATTTGCCTTTGGTGGTAAATCACTGGTGTCCTCAATTATCTCGCCGCCATCGCCTTTTCCCTCACGTTTACCCACTGGGTTATTTGCTATTTCTATATCCATCAGGTTGCAAAGAAAAAAACAAGCAAACCAAAACGAAAAGTAAAAAACTCCAAGGCAGTTGGGAACTTGTCACCGGAATTTTGTCCTTAGAGATCATTTTTATGGATTAAATGTCAAGGCAGACACCCCATTACTGAACCTTTTTTTTATATCGGAAGGAATTTTGAAAGTCTATTGGAGATCTTTTGGACAAAAAACTGGGTAAGGGCACATTCTCTTCTTGATTCCACTACCACGCGGGCATCAACGTAGTAAAATTTGGATATGGAGTGGCCTCACCCGAGTGATCAGAGATCCAGTAAAGATAGACAAAATGAGTGTGGTAACCGAAGTCAGTGGGACTGCGTTAACTCTCAAAACCTCATTTTAGGTTAAATTGACATATATAAAATTATTGACTTTTCATTTCCGTCAATTACTTAGTCCGCTTCAGGCGTGTAGCACACATTACCGTTCACAATATACACGCCACGCCTTCTTGGACCTGTGTGGTATCTGTTGCATGTGTTTTACAAGTCGTTCATATATTCCCCTTCACGTATATGTTTCATTCCCGTCTCCCTGTGTACTTTGTTCTTAGCCCTGCTCTCTCTGTACTCCGCTCTTTATAATTAACAATCCATCATCTTTATCTCTCGTATAAAACTTAGCAAGGCTTCTCTCCTCCACCACACAGTTTCTCCTTACATACCTGGGTTACGGATAAGACCATATACTGTCACCATGTTCTCCGCTCTTCGTGAAGCCCAATCAGTTTGGGCGTACGCGGTCCTTCGGGTTTGTTTGTCCTCCACACATAGTAGCACCATAAATTTATCTGTCTCGTCAGGGGTATAAAAAATTTTCTACACAACGTTATGTTGTGACTAGGTGGTGCTTTGAGGTCTCTGTATGGCAGGTTCTTAGTCTGAAAATTATCCCACTTGATCTCATTCTCGGTAAAGTCTAGTATAGTTGTAACTTCTGGGTCTTCACTTTATTCCATTTTTACTCTAATAATATATTTGGTCTGACTAATTGGTCTTGATTAATTGGTTTTGATCTCTTCATTATGTAGCCTCTTGTCTTCTGTTTTGGATTTTCCTTCCACACACACCCCTCCACCTCTTTGGCTTATGAGTTTATCTGTTTCCTATCGCATTTCCACCTATTATACACATGGTAACACTAAGTACAAGGTGTGGCAACACTAAGTTAAAGGGCAACTTGTGCGTTATTTCATGGGACGACTATTGTCTAATAAAAGTTGGGCTCTACATTAGGTGGTTGGAATTATATGCTTTAAATAGGACTCATGGGTGAACTCACTTTGATTTTACGTGAAAGTGTCTGGCCCATGAGGCCAGAGCGCGCTTGTCTTATGGGCGAACCTGTACAAGTGCTTGGTCCTAAACTTGCAGGTCATGTGAGGGTAAGCGGATTTGCCTCTCTGAGCCTATTTCCGCTTGTTCATGCACGGGACATGGGGTCTTAAACCTGGAAATGTTCCATGACAGTCCATGTTGCACTGAATAAAAACCTGTTTACGCAAGTGCATAAGGCGTACTGTAACGGTCATAAACTTCATTCGAATTTCACAAAAAGCCTTCGTATCGAGGTCTGGCATGAAGCTGGCTTATGGCAAATAATGAGAACAATTCCACTTTTGGATACCCACTTTAAATAGCTATCATGTGAGAGCACTATACAAGGACGCTAAGCATTGCTGTTTTTGCTAAGCAACGGTCATTGGAGAATATTTGCAAACAAACTGTAGGAGGCTCTTCGGGGTAGTTCCACGCCAGGGATATGTATCCTGTCACCAGTGCTCTTTAAACTATAACTATCTAGAAACATATTATTGCTGGAGGCTTCTTTATGATTATAAAACAACCATCTCCCATTGGAGAGGCCGACCCTCCTTTGCCCTCTTCGTTTTGGTGAATGATATCGATCTGATAGCTGGAAAGAATCTGAACCTTCTTCAAGACCTTACCTCTAAGGGCGAAAAACCCCAAAGGACTGACCGCGATTGTTATCTTCCCCTGAAACAGATCACACTCGCCAGTAGGGGGAATCACCAATGATAGCGCCTATACAGTGATTTTATTCAGGTTAATTCCATCACCGATGGAGGATATATACGAAAAAACCACTTACTGGAGCTATTTCATATGGTCCCGAAAACGGACGGGCTGTCGCTAAGTTCATTCAGTTGGTCTGCAGGAGATAAACAGCGTCCCCCAGCCCACCTCGCGCCAGTAGGGGGGAGTCACCAATGATAGTACCAACAAGGACAGTTTTGTAGGCATAGTCCCTCACGAAGGATCTACAAGTAACACACTGTCTGGACTATTTCATCTGGTCCCCGAAAACGGACGGACTGCCACGCAGTTTATTCATTTTGGTAAACAGAAGGTAAATAGAGTCTTCCAGACCACCTCGCGCAATTAGGGAGGAATCACGAATGATAGCGCCTATACAGTGATTTTATTCAGGTTAATTCCATCACCCATGGAGGATATGTACGAAAAAACCACTTACTGGAGCTATTTCATATGGTCCCGAAAGCGGACGGACTGACACTCAGTTATTTCATCTCTCTGTGTTCTACAGGTTTTATGAATGGTGGTGTGTGTGTGGTTGTTGGTGTATTTTGCATATTTTGGTTATTGATGATTATTGATGTAATTTTATGTTGTTGTGATGATATGCATTAATTCCATGCTTTTTCTTCTTTAATAAAGTTTACACCTTTATTAATACGCTGTTCACGACCTTTCCATCCATATTTGTATTTTTAGCTCTTTACTAGAATCTCTATGTTTGATAAGAGAAAAGAGTGAGAGCAGGAGATGCTTAGACAGTAAAAGTGAGTTGAGGCCTGGAGAGAGAGATCCTTTGAATAAATCTTCTTCCAGGTTGTCCCAAGTCCATCTCCTATTTACACCTTATCTAAAGTGTAATCTATAACTCTGTCAGTCCACTATCTCTTGTCGATTTCACTACAGTTGTCCAACTCGACAAATACTCTTCACTCTAACTCAACCACGACAACCTTAACGTCCATTTTTTGTAGCTTTTGTTGCTGATCCATCTGTACCTTGTACAAGTATATATGTGGGGTCCATTCTGTGGTTGGGTACGTTTTTCTGATATATTCCATAGGCGTTTCCTCTCTGCATCTGTTTGATTGCATTTTGTCATAACTTCTGGTATGTTGTCGATGAACTCTGGGAACCTTGTTATCTTTCTTCTATGGTGGGAACGTGCTGCTACTCATCATGGGCTCTGTCTTCGTCTGTAAAGGTCTGATGCAGTGGGGGCAGCTCTTTTGCATCTTATGCAAAGCAGATTCTCATGTATTGTAGTTTTGTTATCTTCTTCATTTCTCTTATTGATGTGGATTTCGTTGTCCCAGTAATGATTCTCTCTCTCTGGTTTTGTACAGTATTTGGATTGTTCTATTAAAGTTGAATTTTGAGGCAGTTGCCAAGGGTGGCATTCTATATTCCAGCGCCAGCTGACATGTCCCGTATATAACGTTTTCAGTATTTGGTGATCAACACCCCCGGCAGTTCCTGTATCGAGCTGTTTGCTAGCACTTATCAGTCTGCTTTCAGCAAAGCTGTGCTTAACTTTTTTATCATTTCCACCACTTTTTGTGTCGTGTGTTGATTAATCCTTACAATACTTCCCAGACAATTATGTATACGTTTCCCAGTTTGCCTTTTTATATTTCCATCGTGGCAGGGGCTTTAGCTGTAGTGTTGTGTATCCTAGATTACATTTTAATGTCTTATGATCGCTTCCTCCTAGTTCTTCTTGCACTGTTCTGTGTGTTTTGTGCTCTATGTCTTGTGTGGTAGAGGCTAAGTGTGGGGTATTAGTTGTTTTCTAACGACTTGAGTAGAATGTTGGTTGGTCATCTATCTGGTTCATTAACTGCAAGTTGTTTTTTCTATTTCCCCGTCTTCCAATTCCTCTCCTCTGCATTTGCCTGTCTTTACCCCGCCTTTCTGAGTGGATGTTAAAGTCCACAACTACCACACAGTTATCGGGTGTTTCGGCTGCTGCCAGTTCCATAGGTTTTCCTGGAGGGCAGTATATGTTGTAAATTCTGATGTTTGTCCTCTTGTGTGTATTTGTATTCCATTGGTTGGCAGTGAGTTGCGTGTCAGGATTAGGATTAGGATTAGGATTAGGATGCCCTCTTTGTGCCCGTCTCTGTCTACCATTATGGTTTGGTATCCTCTTATTTGAAACCTCTGGCTTTGGTTCAGGAAAGTTTCCTGGATGCAGGCTACATCAATGTCTTCTAGCATGCAGCCTTGCTGCAAGTGCCTGTTTCTTATTTCAGAGCTCTTCTCTATTCCCCACTGGAGAAAGTTTCAAGATGTTGTCTCGCTTTTGTTTTGGCCAGTAGTATTTACCCTTGATTTGTGACCCCTGGCTCTTCAAGACGGAACAGGGTGATCACCAGTAGCCCTGGGTGGACCCCTTCAAGGCTTGGGGCCCGATTTTCCCTCTGCCTGGTGGGACTCCTCAGACGGACCACCACCTCCATGTTTAATATATACTATTGTGTTTTGAGCGATAAATACATTGTGTCGTAGATGAGCTGCGATATCTGCGCCTTTCGACCAGGCACATCTGGTTTCTGCAATAATTTTCTTTCGGGTTTGCTTTCATTAGTTTCTGGCTGTCCCCAGCCAACTTAGAAGGCAGCAGATGGTTTGAAATCAGAGTTTTCCTTCTCCTAGAGCATTTGCCATCCACGGCTTACATGCATCATCTATTCAGAGTTTACTGGTTTTAGGGCTCCAGAGACTAGTCCTCGCCCCTTCTGAAACCACTCCACTTTGCAGCTTTCAAATCCGCACTTTTCCGCCAGCCGGAGGCAATTGTGAAAGTAACCCCTATGTTGAACACAAATCATTACTGGCTTATACCTGGATACCTTCTATTTTTTTCCCTACTAAGTATGTACTGGCTTATACCTGGATACTTTCTGTTAGTTTTCCCTACTAAGTATGTACTCATTTATACCTGGATGCGGAAGTATTTTACACATTCAATGCCTGCTTCAATGTGGTTGTATTCTGTTTATTGATTGTCTCATGTTTCTTACTTATCTCTCGCTTTCTTTCCTTTCTCTGACGAAGGCCTTGTGGCCGCAACGTAAGAAAATTCCTTTGTCTATAGTCCTAGTAAGACGCATTACATTTGTTCCTTCTTTCATAAACCCACCCTTCACAACGTCTCTCTCTCTCTCTCTCTCTCTCTACATGCCTCCCCATTTTCTTATAATCTACTTGTTTCTAGTCGCATTATTATTAATAGTACTAGCAATAACCCGTCAAACTTGACGGGTTTTTAATTATAGTGTGCTGTTTCCGTTCCCGGATGAGCAGATAGAAGTACATTCTTAGAGTGTTTTTGGTTTCTTTTCATTATACAGTGTAATCGAACTGTTCATGAACACCGTCATCTGATCGCTTTTCTTTGTTGATTGTAACTATTTTCGGCAGAGTATATATAATGGAAACAATACAATTTTTCAACACGGTTGCATTCCTCAGCTGTGACCAACGTACACAGGGCGAGAATTATGTTATTTTAGATTCAATTTAGATTCAATAGGGACAGTTTATGGAAAATACTGAGGGCTTATGGAATTCCAAGCTGCATAGTGTCAATCATAAAAAGCCTATATGCCAACTTTACGTGTAGTGTTGGGCAGAACAACCTAACCTTTGAGGTGAAGACAGGAGTACGACAGGGATGCCCCTTATCAACCACTCTATTTTTAACAGTCATAGACTGGGTGATGCGCCAGACAACAGAGGGCAGTCCAAGAGGAATAAGATGGACAACATTTTGTACATTTGAAGATCTGGAATATGCAGATGACATTGAACTACTAGCACATTCACATCAACACATCCAGGAAAAAACGGATAGACTTAATAAGTTTAGCCAGCAGGTGGGCTTGAACATCAATTTAAAGAAGTCAGAGGTCATGACGCTCAATGTGAGCAACCCTGAGCCCATATCAGTAAGGAATCAGCAACTGGTACAGACAGACACCTTCACATACCTAGGATGCATAGTAACATCAGACGGCAGGGCAGGCAAAGACATCAACATCAGAATGAATAAGGCAAGAACAGCCTTTTTTAGCCTAAACAACATCTGGAAGTCCTCTCAACACAGCACAAGCACAAAATTAAGATTATATCAGAGCGGTGTGCTTTCTGTGCTTCTCTATGGTGCAGAATGCTGGAGAGTTACAGAGAAGGAAATGTCGAAATTGTCCTCTTTTCACACAACATGCCTAAGAAAAATTCACCGAATCTTTTGGCCGAATACCATCACTAACCAAGATCTGCTTACTCGTAGCAAGCAAGAGGACATGCACACCATCATAGCTGGCAGACGCTGGAGCTGGGTTGGTCATGTCCTCAGAAGAGACCCCGATGCCATCACAAGAACAGCTTTGCTTTGGACCCCTGAAGGAAAACGAAAGAGAGGCCGACCAAAAAACAACCTGGCGGAGGACTGTGGAGGCTGAGATGCAAAGAATGAACCAGAGTTGGGGCACTGTACGAAGGGTGGCCACCGACCGAGCAAAGTGGAATCAATTTGTTGTTGCCCTACAAGACGCCACTAGGTGTGATGGCCACTGACTGCTTTGACGGTCGGCGGCTAAGGATCAAAGAAGAAGAAAGAAGAAGAAGAAGATTCAATTTAAAAGTTCTTTGATGACAACATTTCGTGTGAAAGTGCGTGGATTGTTTTCAAAGAGTGTTCCCTGATAATAAGTGGTTTTAACAAAAACTTTCAAATTTTCATGGTTTGTACATCGAGTGAGGGCTCATGTACACCAATTTTTCGCACTTTTTCTTTGTCGAGCGCTACTAATTTCGTGAAAGAATAAAAAAATAAAATCAAAGTATTTGTTTTTATATAACACCCACTCCGCGCAAGTTGCACACCGTGCGTTGCGCACTTTTTTATTCTGGCGCGAGTTACTATTTTGAGTGAGATCGACCGACGTAACACACATCGGTAATTATGTTAGTTGGGATGGTGTGACGTATAATGGAAGGAGAGCCTACAGTAAGTAATCTGACAGTCTTTTTGTGACCTCGTAGCGTTCTATGATTTTCTAGCAAAACCAGGCATTTACAGCCTGTGTTTACTCTCTTTTTCACCCACGCCTCTTTTCTTTGAACATAATCAAAACGAAGTTTACAAACTTTCGTGACCTGTCAGTCATAACAGGTAGCGAATCAGGTATGTTTACCTGGTCTCCTCACGCGAGCTTATCTGTCAATCATGCGATACCTGCCAGACCGCACGTGAAAAACCCAGAATCTTTTGAAGTAGACTCACGGGCAAAATCTTTCCCCGAGTACGCTTTGAAGTTCATACTCAGGGGAGTCAGAAAAACTCCTGGGCTCTTTGATCTCAGAAGCGGGCATTCGTACAGAGAAAATCTTCGAGAACCCCGTTACCCGTATAAGTTTTTTGATGACGATCGAAAGCGCTCGACGGAAGACGGGCGTAAGCTTTATCTGGGAACTCTGTTTCTGATTCTCCGGTACACAGAATAGTGTGAAAAGTAACATCATCTATAGATCAGAGAAACATAATAATAATAAATTCTTTAAGCACCAAACACAGCGTATAAGGCAGAAACCAGTACTCTCCAGGTTGTACGTTGTGACGCCACTCCTCTTAGCTCTTGCACATTGTTTAATCCCAACGTAATGAAAAACGTAATGAAACATCATGTTTCAACATCAGAATGAATAAGGCAAGAACAGCCTTTTTTAGCCTAAACAACATCTGGAAGTCCTCTCAACACAGCACAAGCACAAAATTAAGATTATATCAGAGCGGTGTGCTTTCTGTGCTTCTCTATGGTGCAGAATGCTGGAGAGTTACAGAGAAGGAAATGTCGAAATTTTCCTCTTTTCCCACAACATGCCTAAGAAAAATTCACCGAATCTTTTGGCCGAATACCAAGTAGAAACATAATAGAGAAACATAATGATATATAAACTGTGTTTTCTTAAACCTGCTATCAGTTGTCACTCAGAATTTTTGGATAGTCTAAACACGTAGTTCTAGAACCATTGTGGAAAATGTGTTAATATCATTCGTGGGGATCTTTCATTCTGATTTTCTGGTAATAGAAATTAGTGCTTACGTGTTTAAAAGGGTTAACTTTTACCAATTAAGAGTGTTAAGCTTTTACCATTATAATTCACTTAGATTTTCTAGCTGTTAGAACTAGTGAAATAAAATAACACGAAGCTATTTTATACCAGATGTTCAGTTATAATGTGGGGACCAAAAGATGCAGCAATATAGAATGCAGTCAGCGACCCATAGCTTGACTGCTTGCATCATGGTCAGCGAACCAGAGCTGACCAAGACCGTATTCCACCTCCACGTGGTGGTCCTGGAAACAGTCTGCAGCAGTGCAGTCTGGCTGAGCGAGTACGGATCGCAGAGGGAAGGCAAACCCGGTCCCAAAAAATGCCGTGCTAAAGTCGGATGTGTCGACCGAAAGGTGCAGATATCACAGCTACGGCGTAAACAGACACAACGCAACCACCGTCCTTTTCAGGGCGAACGAGGAAGAAGAAGAGTTATAATGTTAATTTTCACCACCCGCTTTCTCACATAAGAAGAGACGGTTTTAGTTGACTGATTATATGCTAGGCGCGACTGATATTGACAGAAAAGAATTCACGTTATATTTCATTTTGTGTATTTATTATAAGTGCCTATTATTTAATACCATACGATGACAAACAGACGCCGACAATTTAATAGCTATTAACGACAGGCGATATTTATGTAAGTGCGCGTATGGATAATTGAATAATAATTAACATTGTACGCTTACTGCCGGTGCGAGAGGGGGCGGGAGAGTTGCATAACTCCATCTGACCTAATCTCAGCGCTAGCGAAAGCTGACCGTATAGGCGTAAGGGAAAACACCTGTGCCGTTTAACTTTAATCAGGACTGACGGAGTGGATAAGAGATCGTCTTGTCCCCGTCTGTGCATATATATATATATATATATATATATATATATATATATATATATATATATATATATATATATATATATATATATATATATAGCTATATAGAATAGTAGCATCTTTCCATAAATGTTTTTTTATTCCTAGCAGACCTGATCAAGAGCGTCCAGCGGTCTTTTTCTTTACTGATTGGTTAATGTTGTCTTTTCTTGGCTTGTGCGTCACCAATTTCATTTGTGAGCAAGGATTTGCCAACGATACATGAGAAACATTTTAACTTGTAAAGTTAACTGGACTTACGAAACCCAGCAATATTTTTTTCAATTTTATCAGCCCACTGGGTTGTGGATAAAATAACCTTTATCCCCGACTTCTGACAGTCGTATTCAAGTGTAGCATCCAGAATTTACGCTGTTTCAGAATCGGCACTCTACCATAGAGCCAGCTAATAGGATTATCATCATTTATCAATTGTAACATTTTTAGCAACCAGATGTTTCCCAATACTGGAAGTATTTTCCTCTTTTAACTGTGAACCCCAAGATCACGTTTCTACATCAACTACTGGCGGTGACATTTGTTCATCCAGGAATAACCCACACCAGATTCGGCGTTCACCTCGCTAGTCTTTATTTGTTAGAGGATGGACTGGGGCCAATTTAGGAAATAAAAACCTGACATTTTATATAGTCAGGAAAAATTGTAATTCCAATGGATATCACGAAGAGTAGGTAAGCGTGATTGAGTGGCCACTGCATGAAAGAGAGAGTGAATAATTTTCTTCGTTACAGGGACTTTACCAAAACTGGATTTGCTTAAGTTAGTAGACTACCTTGTAGGGTAAAAAACTCAAATTTTCCTTTCAGAATCAAACAACCATGGGTATAGTGTTAGTATGGACTTAACATTTTTGTCCACATAATGACCTCATTAATTATGCAAATTAGCTATCCAATATGGCCGCCGTAGTGAATAAATTATACACCTTTTTTAAAACATCATTACTATGTTATTTTTACAAGGATCTGACTGAAACTTGGCAGATTGAATTAGTATATATAGCTTGAGATTTTGACCTAAAATAACAGATATTGACCGAAAGGTTGATTTTTAGTGAATTTTCAAAATTTATATTTCTTGAATGTTTGATATTTGTGCCTCATTATATATGCATGATGGTCATAAAACTAAAATTTTGAATTCAATTGTATCCATTTTAGGTCAGAATCTGTAAGATTATATGACAACCAACTGTTTTAATTTTCATGTCAATTGAATGTACAGATCCAGAGATATCTTGTTTTAAAGATCACTAATTACGTTAAAAAGACAATTCCGAGAAAACAAGGAAAACAGAAAAAGTACTCACCAAAATGAAGTTTAATGAGCTCCTTTTGAATAAAAGTCTCCTTCTACTGCAGCTGCAGTGTCTATGAATCCCCTTTTCAGTGATCTCAGGGTCTTTCTTCTGTTTTTTGTTTTTTCCAGGGATTTTTTAACAGATCCATATATGCGCTGTGTGTCTCTTTTGGTGGATAATGTCGTGGTATTAAATCCCCAAAAACCTAATTTTTTAAACAAACGCACGATCGATGCTGATCCATCATTGAAATAAGAAATTGCACTAAATACAGCCTCCTCTATTGTCTCTCTTTCCACAAACACTTCTTTAGTACATCTATCCCATATCAATTTATTCAGTACTTCATTGTTATTCTGGGTCATCCCGTGCAAACATTTTCTCAGCAGATCCTCCTTTGCTAAATCAGCAAACACTGGCCGTATAAAATCCATGACTGCCTGTGGAAGTCCATTTTTATGAGTGTATGTGTCTGGATTTAATTTATACTTACACCATGATTCACTTGGGCAACAGTCGTGGTTCGGGTTGACTTTAGATGAACCAACATGAGGAAGAACAGCCATTACATCACGCACCATATTCTCTAAATTTCCTGGATTCTGTCTAATTACAAAGCCATAATAATTTTGAAGAGTGTCTATCTTTTTATCAGTTAGTCTCCCAATTCCCCCTAAACCTTTTCCATCATCTAGCTTTATACCTTTGTTCTCAGTTTTCAGCTTTCGTAATCGTGTCCCACACCTCTTCTGAACATGACCAACACATTCCAACTTTTCAATCTCTAAATCCCCATATGGCTTTGCTTCCTGGACTTTCTTGAAAGATGCAGAGTCCCCATCACCCAAATATTGTGTATACCTTAGCTTTCTCATGTGTTCTGACCGACTAAATATCCGGACTGCTCCAACTGCCTCCATTGCCGCAGCACTTCCAGTATGGTTTATTTTACAGTTGTGTGTAAGTTTCCACTTTTCATACTCCATAGAACCCCTCCTTTCCTCCCAGTACTGACACCCTTTACAGATATTTGAGAGAACTTCAGCATCAACACACTTTCCAGTGTCCACTGAAATAGCGGTTACCACTCCATGATGACTTGCATGGCCCCTTCGTTGCCAAGTCCCATCAAAAGACACTGTACAGTTTGTGACACCTGACTCAGTTTCAATAGACTTATCAGTCACCATGCCAGATGACTTGAATGCTCGTACCTCCTCTGCAGCAGCATTCATGCTTTCCATTGCAATGTCCTTACTTGCTGAATAGATCCTGTGCAGCGTTCTCCTGTATGCTTTCTTTGCCATGGGTTGACTTGTGTTCATGTATATCAAAAAATTCTGCAATGCACTGTGGCCTCTCCCAATAGAACGCACAAATGCCACCATTCGCACATTTACTTCTTTGTGTTTGTGAGTAGCTGAAGATGATACATCAGAAGTATTGAAATTGGCATTCCATTCGCCACAGTTTGTGCACTTGATACTGATTTCATGACAAAAGCCATTCCGAGTCTCTTCGACGATCTCACAGGTCAGTGAGTACTGATAACATTTGTCACATCTAAAGTTAGCGCATAAAAACCCAAACAGCAGTTTTACATCCATAAGGATAAACCCATTTCCTCTGTTGTCATTTTCAGCTTGTCCTTCACTTTCTTCGACCTTTATTTTCTTAGCTGAGGAGCACAGAGGCTTCACAGCGTCACTATCGACAACAGGCGTCTCATTTTCAAGCAACAGGTTAGAAACTGTCTTGGTATAACGATTTCCAAGAAACTTTCGTTTAACACGCCTCGCAGTCTTTGTCTTATTTCCCATTGTGAACAAAAGAAGCTCTGCTAACTACTATTATACAGAATCAGTATAAAACTAGCAATAAATAGTGTTTATGTGGGTGAAAATGCACAATGCAAGTTTCAATTGTTGAAATTTTGATCAAACCTTTCTGGATGCACACACGTTTCATATATTCATAAGAAATCATAGAGTGATTCCCCTTGGAAACGTTATAAATATTTTTTTTCCTGTTGCCTCAGTATAATTATAATTTCGCAGTTTTACAATTACGCACCTTCATGTTGGGTCATTATTCACATGGTAATCAACTATAAACATTGGTTGCTATGCAAATCACTCAAGGGGGTGTGTGTAGAAAAACACTGATTCCTATCATACCAGAGTATCTCTAAGCTTCTATGAATTATTTTTAGTACAAGAACATGTTGACGGTGATTTAAAGCATGAAAATGAAAATTATTGGATTTTTATTTTTTTTAACATTTTTAGGTAGTCTACTAGTACTACCTTAAACTTGTTAACTTTACTGAGTAGCATATAGTTGGAACTGGTTTCTTTACTGTCTATTCTGTAACATAGTGCTAACCTTTGACCTTTGAGTTATTAACTTTTTGGGTTCTTTTCTCCATAGGGGGAGGGCACATTTATTCTGTTATTTTCATATGTATGTAAATGTGATTTTATATGATCTTTCTTTAGATATTCGATGTTGTCAAGTTTAAATGATAGTAAACAACAAAAGAAACTTAACTGTGTGTTGGTCAGACCCATACCCAATTAAACATAGTTTTTCACGTTTATGTGTCTTGTTGTCACATAGCTGTGTGTGTAGTTAAACTTATATTTATATGTATGAGGAGGGCAAGGTTGTCTTGTACTAAATTATAGTCGTATAGATAGGCTGGAATAGAGAAACTTACTCATTCCATAGACATATTTGTTCCTTAAACTATCACCCGTGAAATCTTTTTCTCACACCTTTTTCTCACCTACTTATCAACATCCACTCTACTCAGACGGGACAAAAATAACTCACAACCTATCTGTACGACAGATGGGATAACATCGATTCCTGGATGGTTATGAAATATCGACATGAACAAATGATATGCCGCGCTGTAAGTATTAGACAGGAAACATTTGGAGGAGGAGAGGGAAGACGACAGAATGTTGGAGAAAGAAAGTTGATGATGTTGAGATAGATGGCTTATGAAGTAAACAATTGCTTTTAATCGACATCCTGCAGTTGATGACAATAGCAGACGAAAATGCTCAAAAAGCAGACGATGATACAAAGATTTATCTGCTAGAAACATCCAATACGTGGTTTACCGGGACCAAAACGGGTAGGAGCAAAGACTAGTAACACTATACCGTAACAGGTATGTTGTAGACAGTGAGTAAGATTCTTCTGTTTAGCTAACCATCTGAAGCTTTATTCAGAAACATACAACCGCATCCAGTCACTTCAGACAGTCTCCAAAAATATAAAGACGACGACTTGAAGATGATGGAAAAATAAATTCAACAGAAAATGTTTGCTAATTATTTTACTAAAATAATTTTTCATTTGAGATGACTGTTGCAAATAAGATTAAATATAATAAATTACATGCATGTATAGAGGCAACAAAATCTACTGAAGAAGTTTAGAAAATGCCAGTTTGTTGGGAAACCAGGCGTACGTAGGATTAATAGTTCACACACGGAGTCAATGAGCCTGCTCACTAATTTTCCGAAATGTATCTTCAGAGATCACGCTTATAAATAGGACTACATGTTTGAAAGAGACTAAACGTGTTTTGTCGTTACTTATTCATTTTTCAGTAAAAATCATTTGATGTTAAAAAATTAAATTAATTATCCTTCAAGATATGAAAAAAGCAAGTAGCAGTTTCAAATTTTATGTTACATTTTCATAGTTTCGTAATGTTAAATATAGTAGTACTTATTACCGTGATTAAACAATATTGTTAAAAATGAAGGTAAACATTACAGTCCCAAGCAATACTAAGCATGAAGCACTTCGGCTGTAGAGTTCAGCGAAAGCAACTGTCCTAGATTGTATCAGCATTACTATTTTAGACTTCACTATCATCATTATATTTGTCGCGGAAATGGATCGTTCAGTTTTTCTTCCATTTCCCTCTCTCTCCCCCCTTTCTATTATTTCTCATTTTCACTGCACAGAACTCCGTACTATAGTCCTTGTTTCCATTTGTCACACTGCACTTCTTATGTCCAGACAAGCGTATTGCCTATCCCGAGAGATTAATCGAATCACTAAACGTGATAATACCACATTGACTCAAGGTAATGCGAGCTTGAACTCAAGATTGCGTCTTCCGATCCGACAGTAGAACGGACTTGAAATACGGGTTTAATTGTATAAACCACGATTTGTCTAGAAAGGCAGTCGTATTTGTATCAAGCCATTTGATACAAATGAACGGAAATGTCTGATAAGCCAGTCACCCAGACTTCCGAAATTACCTGAGATAACATTATGGGTAATCTCAATCTTGGGAGATATTAGTAGAAGTCTTCTTCTTCCTCGTTCGTCCTGAAAAGAACGTTGGTTGATTAGTAGAAGTGATTTTGCAAACGTGATAATGGAAACTTGCGGAAATCACAACTGCATATAGGGAAAGTGACGTTTGAATTCACTACTTCGTTGTCACGCAGAACAAAAAATCCATAAGGAATATTCTGTCAAAACCAGAACTTTTTGAATGCCATTGGCTAGCATTTGAGAGGCTTGTATGCATTCATTCTCATTGGAAGGCTGTCGGAAATGCCATGAAGTAACCAACATATGAGCGCGGACTGGAAGCTGCGAATATAACTTAGCATTTTCGGACAGACCACACTGCATTACCGAATCGTCAAGTAGACAACTCTGACTGAAGCAAGGTAACAATAGAAGAAAAGATTCTGACTTTCAATAGGACTGGACTTAGTGGAACATTTCTGAGCACTACAGCAAGGAAACCCTAAGTTATTCATACAAAAACCAGACTTATACAGGAATTACGCACAACGTCGCAAATGGATTTTTACCAGAACTAATTACGCTGACGTGTGTTCTCGGCATCTATATCAAGTTGCCAAGACTATTTACCCGAGCAAGCAGTCTAAGATTCCTAGTTACTATTGTGAGTTGTAATATATTTCTTATACTTTGAATTTAACATGTTTATACTTACTAGTGGTGTTAAAGATTCATACTAGGCTGGAAACCTCAGCATGTGAGAAGGATACATTCATGAACCACCATAGCAAGCGCTGGGGATTGCTTCATGCTAGTTCCCACGGAAGAACCAAAAGCAAAGTAGCCCCAGACTCCGAATGGAGCAGGAAGTAAGTGATGATTACATCAACCTGTATATTATCATTTTGTGAATGTATGTAAACTTAATATGTTCCTTCAGACACAAGCTACTGCCACTGTCCAGTTACAAATCTTTCATTAAATTAACTGACATACTGGTGATTTTTCATCAAATGCCCTGAGTGATACGATATACGCTCAGGAAGAGTAAAAATCTGAGAAAACAAACGGCTGACAAGACAGCAGGAAAGGCGCCTGATTAACATAAAAAAAACAAAGACTTAGCAGCGGAATTTGTTCTTTTATTAACTCTAAAGTTTGTGTTGCCAGCACGAGGATACCCGACTATTTGTGGTACGTCCCTAAGAGATCATTTGCTGTACTACCATTCTGTGGCTCAAAGCTTGTAACTGACACTTGAAACCTACAATCCACGGGTTGTGAAGAGTCTCATTTTTAGCCGGCCAAACAAAGAACTTTCTTTTCTAAAATTAAGCTTACGAAAGCCGATATATTCCATGATGAGACTTACTGTGCATTAACCACCAGTTCTTATTTATTTACAACGGGTTAGAGTAACTGATCATTAAATTTATATATGTTGTTTTTTACAAATTAATGGTCGAATTAATGCGAATAAGTATTCTAATACATAAAGTTATATATATATATATATAATATTTCTGAGTTATATATATATCTTTATATATTTCTGAGCACTACAGCAAGGAAACCCTAAGTTATTCATACAAAAACCAGACTTATATATATGGGAGCCGCGCTGGTGTAATGGCTTCGGCGTTGTACTGGCGACCAGGTGTTCATGGTTCAAACCCGGGCGTCGGCGTTTGAAGAAATGTTTACGGCCGGAAATTTGACTGAATAGCCTGAACGGCTCCTGTGATAAACCCTCTGTGGATGGGAAGGAGCGAAGCTCCTGACCGGGTTGGAAGGAAAGTCCTCAGGTTCCCCAGCCTCGCAATGACATGTCATTGGGCCGAAGGGCTGAAAGCCTAAGTGCCGCTGGTTAAGAAAAAAAAAAAAAAAAAAAAAAAAAAAAAAATATATATATATATATATATATATATATATATATATATATATATATATATATATATATATATATATATATATATATATATATATATATATATATATATATATATATATATACTGAAGCACATTAAAAATGCACCACTATTATATATACTGATGCCGAGAAGCTGGCAAAAAAAGTGTGGGAATGGATTTTCCCCGTGTTTGCCATGCGGTAGAGAGCGAATGGCTGCTAGAATGGAAAGTGCAAGATTCAACCCATGGGTGTGTGTACAGACTACATGAAAACGATGAAAGTTACACGTGCAACACGATTCTCAACAGCTATGACCCTGAAAATGTGTACGCGTTGTGGCAGTATACTCGGTATAAAAAGGCCGTTGAGACAAAACACCCAGTACATGTGCTTGAAATGCCACGACTATCTGAAAACGACCGCCAACGAGCCATTGGTATGTTGGAGACCGGAATGAGCTCGCGGGCCATTGCCAGAAGGATGAATTGCCACCACAGCACTATTGTACGTCTCAATGAACGTTACGGAACCACTGGCAGTGCCCGGGATAGACTTCGGAGTAGCCAACCACGAGTTACTACCCCTGCGCAAGATCGTCATATTGTGCTGAGTCACCTAAGGAATTGACTCTCCCGGCAAGTCAAACAGCAAGAGCAATAGTGGGTAGACATGGGCAAGTCTCTCGAATGACAGTCATACGACGACTCAGAGATACAGGCCTTACTGCAAGACGACCTTATGTTGGGCCAAACTTGACTCACAGACATCGTTAGCAGCACCTGCAATGGGCAGAGCAACATATCAGATGGACTAGACTGCAGTTGAATGCTGTCCTATTCACAGACGAGAACAGATTCAACATATCCTTTGCAGATGGACGTATGCGGATTTAGCGACGGTGTGAAGAGCGCTTTGCAGATTGCTGTGTCAACCGATTTCGAGGTGGCAGTATTCACATTTGGGGAGGATTCAGTTTTCACCATCGCTTGCCTCTTGACGTCTTCCGTGGAAATGTTAATGCTGTGACATATCGAGATGAGGTTCTGGATGCACTGGTTGCTCCTGCGTTCACAATTTATCCAGACTTGCAGCTTCTCCAGCAGGATAACGCACGTGCATTTTTTTGTATTTTTGGTTTTCTCCCTTGCCTGCACAGAATGCAATGAATTTCATAACAATCAAATGTACAAATTAATGACCAGCATGGATTCATAGGAAAATGAATAAAGATTCCAAATATGTAAACTTGTACACACTTATATTTACATTTCACACTCTGTTCCTGGATTATACAGGTGGTGCGTTTTGTCACACCGATTACGGAAACAACGGCAGATGGATCTATTTGTTGTTGCCCTAAAGACGCCGCTAGGCGTGATGGGAAACTACAACAGAGAAAATCAGTCTGCTGTTGCCCTTAAGACGCCTGTAGTGAAATTGACAGAGATACAACGGTAAAATCCCTCCAAAGATAACATTTAAGGATAAAAACATAATGCGTAGGCTGCTGATGTACATGATCGCCTAGACCGCGGGTCATCATCCTCCATAATAATTGACTTGCTAGACAGGAGGGGAACGGCGGATCAAAAAGAAAAAAAAATATGACTGGAAAGGCTAAGGAGACGCAATTGGGGGGGAAACGGAGAAAAGTCACGTTTCCCAAGTTGACATAAAAAGTAAGCAACTCCACAGAAGGGACCCTAGATATGTTACGCCACAGTCATTTATTGGACGCTTTTGCGATACCAGGCTTTTGATTTGAATGGAGCGGTAAAACGCAGATGTTAGGAATATTACAAAAATTAAAAAGTAATTTTTTCTTAATATTAATGTTAGGAATATAAAAATTAGCTGGCCGGATGGCCTATTCTGAGCAGTGAACTAAGATGGTCTTAATTTTACAAACGGATAGATAATATTGAAGATAATGACAAAAGACAGTGTAGTTCACATCATCGACAGACTGTGTTGAATAAAAAAGTGTCGCAATTTGCACACAAAAAACACGACCTTGGACGCAGGTGTTCAAATCTACGTGGTATGGAGGAAAGGGGATATTGTGGTGGCTGTGTTTAAAAATAACTTTTAACGACAAAATTTTGGAGGGGAGAGAAAGGTTGGTTCAAAAACCAAGCACATTTTTTTAGAAACACAAGTAGAGACGGACAGACTAACAGATAACCATCCATACTTGACTGAAGCATGACTGAAATGACTTTATGGTAGGAAATTTGAATTGAAAATAAAACTAGGCAGTGATTGGCCACAGACAATCATATCATTAGCGCTCAGACGCGAAAGTGGGGTCATTTCTCAATAGTTGTTCAGTGATAGACACAGATTTTAAAGTGTGGTGATTTCCATATGAAAGAAAGAGAAAGAAAGTTAGGGACGCCATACTATAGCCAGCAGCTCAGCTGAGTTTTGCTAGCAATTCTGTGTTATTTATTCATAATCTGGTAAGATTGAAATTATTTCCTTATATATTTTGAATATTGTTTCATGTTCGAGTGATTTGATACTGCCATATCGAAATCTAGCCTTACAAACAAGTAGGGATTTGCTCTAGACCCCCCGCCCTAGTCAGGGTCTAGGGACCAACAATGTACATAAACTCCAGCAAGGATTATGCAAGACAGATCAAGTGTTGAGAATAATGATACATATTACCTATCCTCTTTTAGGGCCGAAAACTAATAAACATTTTTCAGGATCTATAGTCTGGGAGGATCTATCTGATGTAAAACCACCATGGTAAATGTGCTGTTTGGTCAGAGAGATCTGACCTGTCTGTATGATGTGGTTGTTGTGTCACTGTTGTGTCCAGACGTGGGTAGAGAATAGATTTTGACACATGGCCCATACTTTGATTGCAGAGCTGCGAGTTTCTGTCGTCAACAAAGCAGGGTCTATTCAGTTGGTGACTTTACTCGAGTGTATCTGTGCAGTATTTGTGACAGAGACCACCATTATTGCCCGCCAGCACGGAGAGGTGGGACCACCTGATTTCAGCACCAGAGCGACAACTACCAGATGAGTGAGCCTCTGGTCTGCTGGACTTTCACCAACGCCCTTTAGTTACTAAGAACCCCCATAAAGATTCCCACCATTTTCTGGACACTGTGTAGTCAATATAGACAGGTGTGATGAGGCCACCCCAACAGCACAAACAGTACTATCCTCCCAAGTAGATAACTACTAGAACATTTTAATAAAACTAACTAGTATAGTACATATATATGTACACTATTGCATTTATGATATACTATTCCATGCATTTCTTTTTTCAAAATCTCTAAATCCTTTTAAGTTCTGGTCAACCTAAAAAATTGACACAGAACAAAATAAATGTAATATAATTTTATCAAAATTTTTACACACGTGAGTTAGTTCAGTGTATTTTAACAATTATTAATATTATTAGCCTTGTTACATATCTGTGGGTATATTTATAATCCATTACACCATACTACATAGCATAACCCTAGACACTTTACGTAGCCACATTCATTAAAAAAAAATTAAGTGTGAGGTCGTAGTGGTAGCAAGAAAGGCCTTCTGACAATTCTCAACTACATTTTACCTCAGGAGCCTTCACAGCTGGCCTCATACAATTACATTTAGTAATATCATCATCATACAATACCATCAAACACCACTACAACGCCACAAGGCGTGATGGCCTCTGACTGCTTGGTCGGTCTTTGGCTAAGGACGGAAGAAGAAGAAGAAGCGTTTTTAATGTGCTTCAATATATATATATATATATATATATATATATATATATATATATATATATATATATATATATATATATATATATAATATATATATATATATATATATATATTAAGAGCCAATCCGAGCAATAATAATGATAATAAGCAGAGGAATTTTACTGTTAATTCAGTTGGGGGCTTGCAGGGGCTAATATTATATCTCTCCAGAACAGACGGCGGGAAAGATAAAGAGTTAACATGCTCAGACCCACTCAGCATTGTTCTCGATTCCTTGAATATCTTGTGAACACTCCTCGATGTAGAAGCATCATTATCCTTCTATCTGCATCTCTGCCAAGTGTAATGTTGTGCGAAGGTGGACACCTTTGAAGACCCACATTAGTAACTCTAGGTTTTGGCCACTGTTGGACCACTACTGCAGAGCAAAAAAGGGGGGGGGGGGGGGCATCCCGAGGCAATATTAAAGCTCCCTATGAAGCAAATGTCACTACTGACCACACCCTCCTGTCACTCACTTGTGTTCCGGTCATGTTCTCCTCATGTCATCTTAACCCTGTTTGGTCAAGTTTATTCTTGACTAAACTAAACATTACTTTTGTAAACTAAATATTTCTTACATCGCTCCTTATAGAGCACGGGGCTGGCACTGCAGCTGGTCCCATTGTAGAAAAACATGCTTTAATTAAAACAATTTGTTTTATAGGATAAAGTTATCAGCGCCATGTCAATCTGATATTGGTCACATTTTCCGACATGCCTGACAGAGTTGACATCACATGATTAATTAACATTAAGTGATTTAGTAAATAATAGTCTAGATTATGATCAACTATAATGTTACTGGCTACAGGGAGCACTACTGTTAAATATTGTGCTACAGCGATTGTGTCAGGCTACAGGGAGCACTACTGTTAAATATTGTGCTACAGCGATTGGGTCAGGTCCTGTGGGTCTCCGAGAAACAACAATATCAACAACACTCCTGCTTCTTGATGCATGTCGTATAAGGCCACTACTAGGAGGTTGGGCATTGGGTTGGTAGCCAAGTCTTGTAAAAGAAATTACTACAGAAACCAGCAGTGAACCAGTTTGAACCCTAGTGGTGGCTTCTTCAAGGTGGTTATCTGTAGTGGTGGCTTCTTCAAGTTGGTTATCTGTAGTGGTGGCTCCATTCTTCACGAGTAGTGAAAAGGGAGATGATCATGATAATAATGATAATTTGTGTCTTCAATTCTGTGACGTTATTTAAAAAAAAGGCGAGAGTGATAGAGTGAAGGTGTGAGGATGAATAAAAGAGTGCCAGAAAAAAGAAGCAGGCGCTATTCTATGAAGAATGCCTGCTGGCCACTGACTCGGGAAAGAACATCTCTCTCTCTCTCTCTCTCTCTCTCTATATATATATATATATATATATATATATATATATATATATATATATATATATATATATATATATATATATATATATATATATATATATATATATATATATATCTCAATCAGGGCAGTTCCTTTTTGAGAACGTGAAAAGTGATATTATAAGAACAGTAAATCTTGCCTCTTAGTGAATCTGCAGCGAGATTACTGGAAAAATATAGAATATAGGCAGAGGTTTAGGCATTCTCGTCACACTTTATCCCTACACTGACTTCGCTAATTATATTGTCATCTGCCATTAGAATGTATTTTGGCTCGTTCCCCCAGGTAAAAGAATAAAAGAATTTATCTTATTAGAACGCCAGTTGTGACAACAGAATAAAAGACTTAACCTTATTACCAAAAATGTTTACATTCAACATAAATGTGACACAAAGAAAATAAAACAGACTCGATGTTTTTGATTTATACAAATATCAAATAGAATTTCCAAAAGAAAACGCAGTCTATAGTGTTGTTTTTACAAATTCAATACAAGTGTTACTTTGAACATGTTATTGTTGTTCTATAAAAGGTTTTCTTCATGTTGACACATGTATTAAAGCTTCTCAATGCTGATATAGTATACTCAGCTTTTTATTTTGTGTATGTCTGCCTGGCTCTAAGGTTAGCCAAGATTTGCTGATCTCCTGAAGTGTTGGTCTCTTCTGCAGGACTCCTGGCGGTAATTCTGTCAGGCTGCTTTTGCAGCTGCTTTTGCAGCTGCTCATCTTTGGAACAATCTTCCACATGATCTTAAAAACATGCACAGTCCCTACTCATATAATCGTAGACTGTTCAAATACATTATGAGTGCCAATTATATGCCGCCCTAAGGGATTATATTTCGAATTATTATCTAATATACTGTATGGAGGGTCTAATGATCTAGTTTTTCATTTTAATATATCTTACTTCTTAATTGTAATCAAATACTGTAAATGTATGCTTTTATACTACTTATAATGTTGCATCGCCATTAAACTAACACCTTAAGTATGGAGAATGTCTGAATAACTAGCAATAAAAGATGAATAAGAGGAAGGGCAAAATGTAAGACGGGCCTATATGCACGATTCTTATCTATCAGTCAATACCCTTTACCTCCCTAAGGAGCATAGGTCATAACGCTGGATCTCGTATAGTAGAGGCGTAAAAAATTCACTCCCTGTGGCAGTTCTTATCTATATACATCCATGTGCTGACAAACACTAATCCCTCACTATCTATCTATCTATCTATCTATCTATGTATCTATCTATCTATCTATCTATCTATCTATCTATCTATCTATCTATCTATCTATCTATCTATCTATCTATCTATCTATCTATCTATCTATCTATCTATCTATCTATCTATCTATCTATCTATCTATCTATCTATCTATCTATCTATCTATCTATCTATCTATCTATCTATCTATCTATCTATCTATCTATCTATCTATCTATCTATCTATCTATCTATCTATCTATCTATCTATCTATCTATCCATCTATCTATCTATCTATCTATCTATCTATCTATCTATCTATCTATCTATCTATCTATCTATCTATCTATCTATTTATCTAATTTATCTATGTATCTATCTATCTATCTATCTATCTATCTATCTATCTATCTATCTATCTATCTATCTATCTATCTATCTATCTATCTATCTATCTATCTAATCTATGTATTAATGTTTATTTTTATTTTTATTTATTTTATTTTTACATTCATTATTATTATTATTATTCTTTTTTAATGTTAAAAAACGTACTTTAATTATGATGATTATTGCAAATGTAATATTACTTTTATAATGATAAATGCCTTAATTATGCTTAAAGTAAATGTGAGGATGAAAGGATATAGTATATATGATGAGAGAGAGAGAGGAAGGGCAGAATGTCAGACGGGCCTGCGTGCCCAATTCTTAACCCTTTGAAAATAAAGCTCGTTCGTTCGTTCGTTCACGTTTCGGCCCTCAAGATTCCAGCTATTATGTACCGACAGTAAGGCTCGAGAGCAAATAAATGTAACAGTGCTTTAGCTCAGTGCTAAGCTGCAACGCATTTTCTCCGCACCGCTCTGAAGGATTCAGTCCAATATATAATTTATGCGGGCACAATGGGCTAATCACCTGTTTGCCAAGTCACTTCGATTACATGTCCTGCCCATGGGCCTTGTGCACTTGGGTCCCCTCTACACCTCGTTTCACGGGGTAGAAGAGGTTCCGATTATGAGATGAGATGAGATATAATTTATGTCCCCGACTAAAGCGGGTATCATTATAGTGTGGCATTGTAACCACGTGTTCCAACTTTTCTGCCCCACTGTGACTTTATCCGTTTAGCATGTCTTGCTAGCCTTGCTGAGCAAAAACATAACAGAGTTGTTACTTTTCTTAGTCTCTGCTTCTATCAAGTGTTCTATAATCATGGGCAATTATAGAATACTTTTCCCACCCATTTAAAATGGCAATCGTTATTATATGCATTACACACATTTCAAATGTTTTACAATAATAAACACTGCTGTATACATAAGTAAGAGGAAAACAGTGAATAAATTAGTATTGACAGATGATAGAAGTTAGACATCATTCATAGTTATGTACAGTATTTCTGGCTCCGCATGGAGCATAGGGTCCAACGTGTGCTAGATGGTCCCAGAAAGAATGATTAAGATCATAACTGTTGAATTATGTCTTGCATTTAAAGCATGAAGAAGACGAGAATAGTGGGAAATAATGAAATAACAAGAAATAGTATATAAGAAGTTGTGAAGCTTGCATATACCAGGGAAAAAGAGTTACGTGGATAATGCAATGAAAATACAGCTTCAGCTTTCATCTTAATAATGAACATGAATTTAAGTATTAGATACATAAATCACGTATTAAAGTAATAATAATAAAATGTCTGCATACCCGTCCCAACGTCAACAACAGATTGTTTCTCCAGGTGGCATGCCTGGTCTTCTCACAGCGGTAGCTCTAGTTGTCCCCTATTCTAGTTTTGCTTATGATGGTTGTTGCCACTAATCTAAGCTGTCTCTTTTATAAAGGCGCTTAATTCTAGTTAAGTGTTTATCATCGCTAATAGCTTAATAAGCCCATCTTTACATGACGAAAAGGCAACAGTAATTTTTCTATTGTTTTTAGCAAATTTCTGCTAGAACATCTTTACAAAGAGTACAGTCCTGTTACCAGGTTACTTGAGAAATGTTTCTGTACCCACAGTTTTGGGGATACATATTGTTGCGTACGTTTTTCACCTAGGGGGGTAGTCGTCGGTCCTGCCAATGTACGCACCAGTCGTGATATAGTTATATTATTTGTGCGTTCGATTTACTCACGCACCGACGTGCACAATGTAGAGTATGTGTTACTCTGTACGCACGGGTAACCTAGTTTTAGAGGAGAGTCCTACGTCATCATCTGAAAGGGGCAGTCCGGACGATATGTCCGTGGAATATTTCGTTTATCGTGGCAAGTCTGTGGAAGCCATTCGTTTGTTACAATATTGGTCTTCAGGTCGAAGCCAATATTGGAAGTAATATGTAAGTTGTCGCCCCGTCGTATTGTATGATTAGCATATTCAAACCTGTAATTTTAGGCGACTCCTTGAGGGAATCTAGCGGGAATTCATCTTGTTATGATATTCCTAGAATGGACCAAAAGGAGCTATGAACCTCTATAATCTATCGTAGACGAAGAATTCCTACGAGGGAACCAAGTTATTGGAGTTTATAATTTATATTAAAATGCCGTTATGCCCGTGCCAAAGTCGTGGCATGAGTTTGTGGAGAGGTTAGTTAAAACCCAAAGTACTAACCCAGATGTATCTTCATATCTACGCCATTGTTATTATATTTTGAACTTACGTTGTAAGTATTGAAGTCTTGGATCAAGACAGTCTTTTGTTAGATGAATGCGGGATTCGGTGGTATGAGAATCCGTACTTAGTTGGATGTCCTCAGACAAGGTCAACGGACATTATATTACTGTTCAAACATAACATGAACATTATTGGATTCTTATTAATTGAATGTAAGGAAGATGTTTGAAAGGGATCTGCCACAATACCTAACCACCATCATAGATGTATATAATTTTCGTCATGAACATCATTACTATGCCTCCATGTTGATGTTATCCGTCAAGAACATTGTCTCGTATTGTTGAACTTATACCGTCAAATAAAATATGTTAAACTGTACCATCCGCCTTACAGTTTACTTCAGTTCACAGCAGGCCTTGATTGACATGCCTGACGTTATACTCCATTACCTGTTGAACTAATTTGACAGTTCATTTTGCATTCGCGTTTTAGCAGCACGATCAAACAGTCATCTGTAGAGACCTTGCAGAAACGGTCCAACAGTAATTGGTATGCCAGTGTGGTCTGGAAACAATTCCACGGGAACGTACTCAATCCAACTATCGGTTGAAAAGAAAATTTGAACTTTCAAGGTGACAACATCTCGGACTTGGAACCTAGTGTGACGGAGAATCAGAATCAACTTACGGTTACCAGAAGGTCAAGGTCAAGGACTACGTTGGACCTTATCTTTCATTCCTCAAGTGGTATCATTGTAAATTCTCAAACGTACATCTAAGGAGATGAGGCACATTTTTTGGTTTTGCAATCAGCCGAGATAAGTATTAACGTAGTATCGTTGTACGCTTTATTACGTTTAGCTGTGCCTTATGTGATTATGTCCACCTCTATATTTTTCATGTTGCATGTTTTGTGTTTTTTGTTCTTCGTCGTGTTCGATCTGACAAACGAGGTTCATCTCGAAGCCGATTCGGGCTCTTTGTCAGATGTTCTATAGGGTTTGATTTATAAGTTTCAATTGAGCGATAATTCCGGTTCAAGGCTAGAAACCTTCCTTAGTTCCGATCGCTACTTGTTTCTTATGATAGTATCTGTTTAGCTGTTCCGTCAAGTTTTAATTGTTGTTTTCACAGTTATTTTTACTCGTACCTTAGTTTTATAATGTATCCTGTTTGTATTATGCGTCCTTCTCACCTGACTTTCGTTCAGTTTTTTACAAAACATATGTTTTTACACTGTCTTGTCAATTGTCTTGTTTATTATATTATCGCAGCTATCATCGTAATTTTTTACGACATTCTATTTTAGTTTCACATTTTTATTTTTATTGGATTTCTGCGACTGTTTTCAATTGTCTTTGATTATTTTGTCTTGTCAGTATTGTTCCTATTGTCTATCACGTTGTTGCATTCATAACATTTAATTACATAAATTAATTTATTGATTATTAATATATTTCACAATTATATGATAACAATATTTACCGTTCTAGGACAGGAACGAAGACCACTTGGTATAGTAACACTTTTAAGTAGAATTATTTCTGAATAATATTGAATAATAATTAAGTGCCGTTCTTGGTCAAGAACGTGTTGCACATATTGGAGGGAAATCACTTAGATAATTTTCTTTCTAGTTGATTCACTGAGTGAGTCACTTTAATACATATAAATTTATCATGCTTAAAATAGAGGACTATTTGGATATTGCACGAATATTTAGAATGAAAGGTGATAAGTTAAAATCATATGTCTTGGACAATTTGGCTAAAGAAAATTTATGGAAAAGTGGGAAGTGGTTCCTGAATAAGGAAGAAATTGAAACTGAAGCAAGACGTATTGGAGAATTAGAAGAAATTAAAAGGATATTGGAATTGGAGGAGCAGAAGACGCAACCTGATTTAGTGGATGTACAGAATAAGTTACGAGATTCTGATAATCCAAAACAGATTAATGATTTAGATAATTTTTCGAAAGAACATGTGCCTGTTCAGAACAAGGTACCCGTTGAAAACAAGGTTATCAATTTTAAAAAAGAGGAAAAAAAAAAGCCTAGAGCGGGCATAATGTCTACTCTGAGGGATATTCTTCAGGAGGCTAAAAATGATGGTTTTCAAGGCCCAGACCTTGATGATTTTATACTAGACAATTTTTTATGTCGTACAGCGTCAGATTTGACGAAGTTTGCTGACCTTAATTTTCAGTCTGTACCACATATAATTATGGCAAGGGACATAGCAGAATTATTAGGTGGAGTATTTCGTACATTTGTGGAACGTTACGTACACGTCCATCGTGGTTCTATAATGAATAGCATTCGTAACGCTATTCTCTGTGATAACGATTATGAGAAACAAATGAAGTACGAACAAGGAAATGACACGGGAAGGACCAATTTTTTGGATGATATTGCTTAAGAGAGCAAAATAGAGGAATTGTCGGAACTCCTGGAAGATAAGGAGCTAGTGATTAATAATTTAAACGAGAGAGTAAGGACTCTTACATTACAGGCCGAGGTTACCAATACAAACTTCACGTCCTTACAATTGGAGCTAGAAAATTCTAAGAAATTGTTGGTAGATGCATTGAAGCAGAATAATACAGATTTTAATGGCCAAATTCATGAGGAAGATTCTGTTTTTACTAAGAAGATTGATGAACTTATGACTAGTCATCATAGTGCTATCGAAGCACTCAAACTTGAACTTAGGCAGGAGAGAGCTAAGGCTTTAGATACTATCAAAACTCTCAAACAAGAAATTAGTAACCTTAAATTAGAAACTACTTCTCAGATAAAAAAATTGAGGTTGGATCTTAAAGATAAAAAAATTAGAAAGGGAAATAATAAGAATGACAATATTTATCAGGGGAAACAATTCAAACAAACTGCTTTACCTATTGTTTCTTCGGGCCAATCTTCCAGATCAAAAGATTTTGATAACAATAATCTTAAATATAATGAAGGAAACAGCAATAAACAAAATTTGCAATCAAAATCACAGTGTGCTCAAAATAGACAAGGTTCTTGGAATAAATCATTTAACCAACATCATAACGTTAATTATAATAATTATCGTACTCATCCAAATTTTAACTCAAGCAGAAATGACAATTGTGGCAATTTTAATGACAATAATCAGAATCGATCGCGTCGAAGAGATAGATCGTCGAATAATACACATAGACATTCTAATGTCGCTTTAAGTGATACTCAGGCTAACATTGAACAGGATAATAATGTTAATGCACATAGTGCTATGTCATGTTCTCTGGATTTCGAACAGGTCAAGTCTTGTGATGAGTGTAATACCTTATCCCAGCCCAGGGCGATCACGACGCTACGGTACGGACATGTTTTGCCAAGTCCTACCTCCCGGCTGTGTGTACGGCCATTTCAGCTACACACGATCGACCGGGATGCCTTCAATTAAGTCATGGATTTTTAAATGGCATTCCATGCGCTCTTTTATTTGATTCAGGCTGCAGTACTGTCGGAGTGCGGAACTCTTTGGTCGACCCCGCCTGTGCTACTGGCAAGACCGTGCAGTGCGTGACTTTTGTGGGACTGTGGAGATTTTTTCCCTACAGCTATAGTTAACCTTCATACACCATTTTTTTCAGGAAAACTTCACGCATGCCTTCTTCCTGCACCTATAAGTGATATTATACTTGGCCACATACATGAGGTTAAAGAGTGTACCCCACAGCAGATTGCTGATTGGGAAGAGCAAAAATATACATGATGCCGTGTGTATTTACTGCTATTCCTAGATTTGTTTTCACATGCACATATTGCTAAACTGTTATGTAATGATAAGGTCTTGGAATCTAGCATTGAAAATGATTCCACTGTTCATTACGCCACTGTGGCTAATTCGTTACAACCTTTACGACATACATCCATTCTTAAGAAGGACATTAAGGTTTCAACGCAACCTGTGAAGACTAGTAAGTCATTCCGGGGGACATATACCTTCCCTCGACTAGATCAGCAGGCAACTGATCGTAAGAAAAAGATTAAGTTTGAAAAAAAGGGAAAGGATATTCCTAATAAAAATAAGAGTTGTAACTCGTATAAGAAAAATAAAACCAATGGGGTTGCCAGTAAGGTTTTAACTTTGCCCAGCAAGCAGGTGTCTACAACATGCCGTACACCTACACCTTTGTCTGGCATAAGTAATAATAATCAAGTACAAAAGTATGGTACATTTAAGAATAATCCTAAAGGTATAAATAATAAATATTATAATATACCTAAGAGGACTAATGTTACCCATCAACCTTGTTCACATTCTTGTGACTACGGTACCACTTATATTGGTAGAGGTGCATCTTCTCGCACCATCCTTGTGCAAAATCTGCCACAGCGAACTAGTTGGCAAGCACTAGGAGATTTTCTCAACCACACGGCAGACGTTAGGTTCGTGCGTCTGTTACCTCATACCAATAACAGGTATGGTGACGCCGTGGTTACTTTTAGGACCAATAGAGATGCTCGCATGGCTATCGAGAGGGACAATGGTGTGTATTTCCACCACCATTCTCTCCGATTACAATTGGTTCCCGATTCTGCGTCACGCAGATAGTAACCTACTATATTGGATTTTGATTTCACATTCTTTGATGACTCAGCCTATGCAGTCATCATCTCTTTCTTGTAATGGTTATTTGTTCTTTTTCTACTTCTCATGAACTTTTCCAATGGAATTTTATGCCATTCGGATTAATGAATGCGCCAGCTACCTTTGTACGCATGATGCGCCGCGTACTGTCTCATCGTCCCGATGTCATTACTTACATAGATGACATCTGTCTTTTCAGTAACTCTTGGGATGAACATATTCAGGGATTAAAAGCTTTACTTTCTACTTTACGGGATTATAACTTAACTGCGAAACCTTCAAAGGCATTTGTCGGTTTTCATGACATCTCCTTTTTGGGTCATCGTATAGGTCGGGGTTTAATGTATACAGAAGACAGTAAGTCTCGAAAATCTTAAACATCTCAGCACCTAAGACAAAAAAAAAAACAAGTTAGATCTCTTTTTTAGGACTAATACAGTTTATTCTAAAATTCATCCCTCATGTGCCTACTATAACTGCACCTTTTTCTTCTTTACTGAGAAAAGGTACAGCTAATGTAATACAGTGGTCTAACGAACATCAAATCGCGTTAGATTATATAAAGAAATTTTTTTCAAATGCGCCTTTTTTGAGGTTGCCTAACAAAGATCTCACTTTCATTCTTCGCAGTGACGCGTCTGCTTACGCCATTGCTGCAGTCTTGATGCAAGAATATTCAGGCACCTTATTTCCAGTTATGTACGTTTCGAGAAAATTGACGACGAGCGAACTGAAGTACTCCGTCCTGGATAAGGAGTTACTCGCTTTGGTTTGGTCAGTCACTAAACTAGAACGATATTTACTGGGATCACACTTTGTAGTGGAAACTGACCAAAAAGCTCTCACAGCATTGAACACCAAGGACGTGAAATCTTCAAAGTCTACTAGATACGCTATCGCTCTCCAGCCATATAGCTATGAAATTCGAGCGATTCCTGGAGTGAAAAATGTGTTTGCGGACTGTCTGTCAAGATGTCCAAGCGAACTGGTCGAACCTAAACCACTTCCGGATGTTGAAACGTCCTCACAGATAATCAGTCAAATATAATAAGAGGAACTGCGTACAGTATCAATTATTGAACCTCTATACATACTTTGTATGGAACAGATTCATTTGTACCAGCATAATTCCGGGATATACTTACTTTTGGATTATAACATAACTTCTTGTGTAGTAACATTTTATTAGTATAGAAACATTGTTATTTTGATAAATGAATAGTCAATATTCTTATGGAACATGTTACACTACATTTGGTATTAGAGAATATCTTTTCATCGCACATGGAACATTAAGAACATATTCTCGTCGATTATTAACTACTATTAATGGAACATTAACACTCAGTAAAATTGCATTTACTTAAATAAAGTAGTAATTAGTTATGTGTTGATAATTAAGAACTACAGTAAGTAGAAGAAATCAATTTAAGCTACTTAATTAATTGTAGAGTACACATTAACTAACTTGAATAGTTGTAAGTGTCTCTGTGTACTTATATTTACTTCTCATGTTGCTTGATCTCTCAACTTTTAGATAACTAGTCCACCTTACTAATGGTAGAAACAGTAAGGGTGTTGTTTCTTAACGTGTTTAATTATGCTTTGTTTCACTTTGCATGTTTTATTTTCATTTTTGTTGATTCTCTTGTCATTGATTATCATCATCGTTGCTATTCATTTTCATTTTGAAATCACATGTTTGTTTTGAAAATTTAGTTGAACGTTTTTATCATCTTTTTGGTTTTCAACTTTCTTTTACTTCGTATTTTACCACATCGTTCCAAAGTAGGTCGATTGTGGATGTGTGCTTTAATGCATACTTTCATTCAGTTATATTGATTCCCATTTTTATATTCTTTTTCATAATATTGTATAACATAATGACTTTGATTTATGTTCATAAATATCGATGTAGTTTTGACTCACCTCTCTTGGGTACTTAGTTCAAAAAAAAATTAATAGAATTAATTTTTTTTAAGGGACGGTGATAAGGGAGCTGTTGCGTACGTTTTTACCTAGGGGGGTAGTCGTCGGTCCTGCCAATGTACGCACCAGTCTTGATATAGTTATATTATTTGTGCGTTCGATTTACTCACGCACCGACGTGCACAATGTAGAGTATGTGTTACTCTGTACGCACGGGTAACCTAGTTTTAGAGGAGAGTCCTACGTCATCATCTGAAAGGGGCAGTCCGGACGATATGTCCGTGGAATATTTCGTTTATCGTGGCAAGTCTGTGGAAGCCATTCGTTTGTTACAATATTGGTCTTCAGGTCGAAGCCAATATTGGAAGTAATATGTAAGTTGTCGCCCCGTCGTATTGTATGATTAGCATATTCAAACCTGTAATTTTAGGCGACTCCTTGAGGGAATCTAGCGGGAATTCATCTTGTTATGATATTCCTAGAATGGACCAAAAGGAGCTATGAGCCTCTATAATCTATTGTAGACGAAGAATTCCTACGAGGGAACCAAGTTATTGGAGTTTATAATTTATATTAAAATGCCGTTATGCCCGTGCCAAAGTCGTGGCATGAGTTTGTGGAGAAGTTAGTTAAAACCCAAAGTACTAACCCAGATGTATCTTCATATCTACGCCATTGTTATTATATTTTGAACTTACGTTGTAAGTATTGAAGTCTTGGATCAAGACATTCTTTTGTTAGATGAATGCGGGATTCGGTGGTATGAGAATCCGTACTTAGTTGGATGTCCTCAGACAAGGTCAACGGACATTATATTACTGTTCAAACATAACATGAACATTATTGGATTCTTATTAATTGAATGTAAGGAAGATGTTTGAAAGGGATCTGCCACAATACCTAACCACCATCATAGATGTATATAATTTTCGTCATGAACATCATTACTATGCCTCCATGTTGATGTTATCCGTCAAGAACATTGTCTCGTATTGTTGAACTTATACCGTCAAATAAAATATGTTAAACTGTACCATCCGCCTTACAGTTTACTTCAGTTCACAGCAGGCCTTGATTGACATGCCTGACGTTATACTCCATTACCTGTTGAACTAATTTGACAGTTCATTTTGCATTCGCGTTTTAGCAGCACGATCAGTCATCTGTAGAGACCTTGCAGAAACGGTCCAACACATATATATTACAAGACGCGCCCAAGCTTCCCGCGTGCGTCATGCGATGTAGCGTGGGTCATCTGTCAAGCTATGCTACTGGCTTCATAAATAATTCTGGTGGTTTTCAAGCATACAAGTGTGGCCAGAGTCCCATTCAAAAGGATAGAACTTCCAGCCACCTTGGTCATCCTGGTGCATGGCAAGAAATGCATTCTTTCTCATGAGATGGGAGAGAGAGAGAGAGAAAGAGAGAGAGGAAATGGAAAGACAGAAAGAGGGACTATGAGAGATTTAAACAGCGTTACTCAAATCAAGTCCAAATAAATTATAACAATCTTCAACTCAAATGTCAAGTCATTCGTTTTCTAGACTTTCATAAATGAGTGTTTCTATGCCCGCGTCAGTTACTTGTGTGCATGTAGTTATATTGACGAGAGCTAATTCTTTATATGTTTCTGTTCAAGTGGTTACAGGCCTTCCGCCTGAGATGGAGATTCTTGACTGAAATTTATTTTCCTTTCCAGGTTCGTTCTTACCCTTTTAGGTTTAGTGATAAGCAATATATCGTATAATGGTTTGTTAAATGATCCACTGTAACGTTCCATTAAAAACATAGCAATGTAGAAAATTCAACCAGAGTTTATTGTTGTCATTAGAACAGCACTGGTATTTACACAATGATGAAGTACGTGTTACTTACGCTTAAACAAAATAGTGTGTATATCCAAAAGGAAAATATATCCAACTGAAGAAAAAAAATATAAACTGGTTGTTACGTGCAGTCTTTGATATCTTACAATATTATACATAGGTAATTTTTTTGTGCTTAAGGGAAAGTCATTATTGAGTTACTTCCCTTGAAAGTTGTGCCATCTCTTCGATCAAACTCCGCGGATAAATCCATTTTACTGCGATTTATTCGTTGTTTGGGTAATAATAGATTGTTCTTGCTTCAGAATATCTATGGCCTGAATTTATGTGTATTGTTTGTCTGAGTAGGACGAGTCTGTCTTATATCTGTATATCTTTACATATCTAAGTCGAACTATATGTTCTGTTGTCTCTAGAGAGGTCAAAGGCTATTCGGCGGATGTGTCGCTAGAGTGTGGTGTGATTTGGCTTCGTCCTGATAGGGACTGTGTGTTTCCTATGTCGGCCTGTCGCCGGGAAAAAGTGATCTCAGTATTTGTGGGGAAAGTGATAGTCGTCTAGACCTATCGTGCATGCTTTACCCCAGTGTTTATTCATATTGCCAAGGAATGGCAGTTCCATATTTCCTCTACCAAGGTAATCAAAGACACTCTTATGAACTCTCGATCGAAGCCACCATTTTCGATAGTTACGATTTGAATGTCTAAGAGAATATATTTGACTCGATGAAAACGACTTCGATTCCTAGCAGCACTATATTCTGTAGAATGCAGTCAATTGTTCATGATCAAATCTACAGAGCAATGCAATGTTTTATGAATGACTAACTTTAGGACAGATTCATTATCTGCATCCAAACGTGAGTGACAGTTCACGAGTGAAGCCATCTTGGAACCAAAACATGTAGCGACTTTCAAGAAGAGAAAGGGGATGCCCGTATTATCGCTTGTTTAGTCCAGAGATCACTGCTACACATGAGAGCCCGTTATTAGCGGTTCAATATTATTATATGAAAAAAATATGTGCTGAACATTATGTGGGAGAATCGTCGCTAAACGAGATTAGGTTTAGAAGCCATCTGAAATATTGTTTATAAGCTGACGTGCTCAGTCAGTGAAGTCAGATGATTTATATGTATGGGCGATGCTGAGGGCTTGGCTACTGACAGTCCATTATAATATTAATCTACATGAGTGCCCATGTAACATAACATTGCAGAACCATTTATCCACTGTACTATGATGTATTATGCCAACCTGTGATTTGTCACTATCTGTGCTGTCGAGTGTGTACGTCCAATTAAACTTTAGAAAAGGTACACAGTCGTTGGTGTCGATGACTTCCAGTCATACATGAGTGTGAGAAAAGAACATTTGTCAACAACACGAACCCTTATCATCATTCGCACATTGTACACTCAATCCATGTCTACACACCACTGCGTAGGTCAAGTTGACATTCCATACACTACAGTGGAGCAAACAACACCATAGAGATCTTATCAACTGATGATGATGATGATGATGTCTGCTTCCATCCACTTATATCTATCTTTTGGTGGATATCATTAACGGGAATAAAAATCCAACATTATCAACTTTATCAACTGGTGGACCAGCTTTCTGGGTTTGACCTCGCAGAAGTTCAGAAGTCAACAGATTACCGATACCAGACCGTTTCCTGTGGCTGATACGACACACTTGCAGTATTGGTTTGCTCTTTGTCAACACTTCGTCACGTGACCTGTCAAGTGAATGCAGTATGTAGGCCAGCGTTGTTGACAGTTTTACATTAGACATTACAGAGTTTCACAGAACAGTTGGATCAATAAGAAGTCCTATTTTCATCGATGGATCTTCTTGTTTTCCATATATGAACTTTAATATTTAAGGCCAGAATGTTTAATTGAATAAAGTGGCAGTTTGTTTATGTTCATAAAAATAACTTTGCCATTACTGTAAAACTGAGCCTATTTTGCAACACATACTATCATACACATAATTTATATATATTTATGTTTACATGTTATTTGTTTGTATAGTATGTTAGTTTCTATGTCAGCGGGTTGTGTTTAAGGTTGGGCGGCGTCCTCACAACAGAATATCCCACGTCATAGAGGGTCCGTTGTGGGCGTTTTCTATAGGTGCAATTTTCTTGATTGAAAATTTGCTGCGACAACTGTTGCTTTTGTGTTAGCTGTGAAGACTGTAATTATTGTTATTTTTGTAATATTTCTTTGTTCTTTAGTTTTGTTTTGAGTTGTTTGTAATTTGTTGGTCTACTCTTTTCTATCTTTCAGTTCTATTCACAATTTATATTCATATATTGTGACGTCATTTGTGTTGTTATTCTTTGCAGATTCAGTGATTATTTTCATTGATTTCCCTATTTAATTTATTTTGATTTCTGCAAACGTTCTTGTATTGTCAGTCCTATTTGTACTTTATGTATTCTGTTGGTTGACATATGTTTTATATAGGTATATTTCATAAGACACAATTGCCTGTGCACTGCACTTGGATTATGGTATAAACCAGTACCTGATTATTATTACTATTATACAAGACCTTATTAAAGGCTTGTGACCCACAGATATTGGGATAGTATACTGATTAATCAAGTCATTGAGAACTTGTGGTATTATTATTGATTCAGGTGATTAGTATTATTGTTAGACATCATGTCTACTTTAGAATACTTCATTACACAAGGGAAAGCCCTTGATAAGACTGGTCAACAATTAGAACAATGGGCAGTTGCTCAATATGACAAAGCATTAGCTGCAGAAGAGAGAAGAGCTATGGCAGAAGAGAAAAGATTAGCTGCAGAAGAAAGAAAAGCTATGGCGGAAGAGAAAAGATTAGAAAGAGAAGCTGAGGCTGCTGCTGAACAAAAGAAATTGCAGATGCAGGTGGAGGAAAGGAGATTTGAAGCTGAACAAAAAAAATTAAAAAAAATTAGAAAGAGAAGCTGCGGCTGAACAAAAAAGATTAGACAGTGAAGCTGAACAAAAAAGATTAGACAGGGAAGCTGAACAAAAAAGATTAGACAGGGAAGCTGAACAAAAAAGATTAGACAGTGAAGCTGAACAAAAAAGATTAGACAGGGAAGCTGAACAAAAAAGATTAGACAGTGAAGCTGAACAAAAAAGATTAGACAGTGAAGCTGAACAAAAAAGATTGGACAGGGAAGCTGAACAAAAAAGATTAGACAGGGAGGCTGAACAAAAAAGATTAGATGCTGAAGAGAAAAAAGCAATAAGAGAACATGAATTTGAGTTGGAGAAATTGAGATTGACAAGTATGAGTAATGTTAATCAGGCATCTAGTGGTAATGGTAAACCTTCTACTTACAAGGTTAAGGTTCCACCGTTCAATCAGTCCAGTGACGATATTACATTCTGGCTGGATAGATTTGAACGTTCTTGTCGTACACATAATGTGGATAAATCACAATACGCTAATCAATTATCAGAAAACTTGAAAGGTGAATCTTTGACTAGATTATGCCTTGTAGGAGAAGCAGATAAGGATAATTATGATGTCATTAGGGCGGCTTTGATAAAAAAATATCAGCTAAGTGAGGAAGGCTATCGCCTTTTATTTAAGACGATGGTACCTGAGACGGGTGTAGAATTCTCAGAATTCACTGCAAAGGCACGTCTCACAGTTGATCGTTGGATTGAGCTTTCCAAAACAGAAAAAACGTATGAAGGACTTATGGATTTGTTGCTCAGAGATAAGATTATGTCATGTGTGAACAAACCTTTCCTTGAATTTATACATGAGCGTAAACCCAAATCTCTAAAAGAAATGGAAGAATATTGTTCCCAATATGTCACTGCACACCCCGACGTGACTTTTGGCAACACTAAGATTAAGGAGAGTATGCCAGTTGCTTCAGCAACACCATACAATCCCAATTATTCACACAGATTTCAGGGACCTCAAAACAGATTTGATAAAAAAGGTAACCATAATAGTTATCAAAACCAAGGTAACCAATCATTTCAGGGTTCTTCTTCAAAGAACTGGAGACGACCTGATAGCTCTCGACACAGGGGTGGTCATAATTATAGGAATTTCCATAGAGGAAGTAATTATAGAAACTATCAGGGTTATCCGTCTTGGAGTCAACAAGATCATAATTACAGAGATACTCATTATAATGAATATGATAATGGTAACCAAGGGAACTATGACTCAAACCCAAATAGGGGTTACAATAGAGGTAACAATAACTACAGAGGTGATAATAACCGAGGTAGATCTCAAAACAAAAGACATAAACCACATTTTCAGGCAAACTCTGTACAACAAGAGTCCCATGAAGCCTATAAACAGAGTAAAGATAATAATGATGCTAGTAATATGGCATGTGCCGCTTTTGATTTTGGGAGAGCATCTCAGTGCCCCCAATGCAAAACGTTATTTGAGCCAACCACAGTGTCTACTTTAAGCTGTGGCCATCCTCTTCCTGCTCTTCCGGCATCAGTCGCGCATGATGGAAGAGGTTCTCTTGTCTTACATAAGGGTTTAGTGAATAACAATCCAGTCTCTGTGCTATTTGATTCTGGATGCACCACAATTGGTGTTAGGCAGTCACTCGTAGATCCTTCCCGTGCCACTGGACAAGTAGTCAAATGTGTAACATTTGGCGGCACATTAGAGAAATACTCTACTGCTATCATTAGGATTGCTACTCCTTTCTTTACAGGAGATGTACACGCATGTCTTCTTCCGAATCCGATCGCTGACCTCATCATCGGTCGCATTCATGGAGTCAAGGAATGCACTCCGCAACAAATTTCCACGTGGGAAAGGCAAAACATGCAGATTGCTAACGCTGTAGTCACTAGAGCTCAGGCTCTTAATGTGCCTCAAACTTCATCTATTGAAGATAATGAAGTGCATAACCAAGATAATCCCTTGGTAATTTCTCGTGACTCGTTTATAAAACAGCAAGAAGATGATCCCACTCTGAAGAAATTCTTCATTCTTGCAACTAAAGGTGATCCGAATAAAGACACAAGTCGCAAATCGTGGATTACAAAGAAGAATGGCGTACTTGTACGTATGGTTCAAGACTCCATTACGTCAAGTCATTCTCAAATCCTGGTTCCCAAGAATTTGAGAGTTAAAATTTTGCAGCACGCTCACGACTCTCAGTGTGCTGGACACATGGGTTTTTCCCGTACTAAGTCAAGAGTCCTTGCGGCTTTCTTTTGGCCATTGGTAAACAAGGACATACGTATTTATTGTCGATCTTGTAAAGTATGTCAGGAAGTTAAATCCAAAGGTCCACGGCATGCTGCACCCATTCAGGCGGCGGACATTCCTATTCGGCCGTTCCAAAAAATGGCTATAGACATTATTGGTCCATTTAAGATCAAGTCTGCCAGAGGACATCAGTTTATCTTGACGTGTGTTGATATGTGCACACGTTGGCCAGAGGCTATTCCTCTGAAGAGCATTACTACTGCTGATATTGCAGATGCTCTTTGGCTTATATTTTCTCGTCTGGGGTTCCCCGGAGAGATATTGTCAGACCATGGCACCCAACTAATATCAGATACCATGTCTCAAGTAATGTCTACCCTGCAGATAGATAGATCTTTAAGTAGTATCTACCATCCAATGTCTAATGGTATGGTCGAACGCCTTAATAGAACACTTAAAAACTTACTGGGGAAGATAACTGAGGATCATCCTCAAGACTGGGACAGAGTTTTACCTGCGGCCCTCTTCGCTTACAGAGAGGTACCCAATGAACATACGGGATTTTCTCCCTTTGAACTCGTCTTTGGCGCGCGTCCGCGTGGCCCTATGTCGTTGCTTCACGATCTCATAACATCTGACAATATTGACGATGACACAAAGTCATCCTACGAATATGTCATCGCGTTGAGACAAAAAATTATCGAAGCATGCAAATTAGCAACTTCTTCTTCTGAATTTGCGAAACAGAAGGCAAGGCAATTTGCCAATAAGAAGAGATGCTTACGACAACTTTGTCCTGGTGACAAAGCATTTGTATTACTACCTTGTAGGGAAAACAGATTACTTATTTCTTGGAAAGGTCCGTACGATATAATATCGAAAATTTCCGATGTCGACTATATTGTCGATATTGATGGGAAGCATAAAACCTTCCACATCAATATGCTTACTGAATTCCATGAACGTCCGGATTATTTGCAACCCATTTTCCAAGCAACGGACAATTCTCCAGTACAACATGGTCATTACTCATCACTGTCCGTGATACAGGATGAGGAAACAAGTTTTTCAGATGTAAATCTTCCTCTTCCAATGATCCCACTTCATTCCAGTGAATCATGGAAGAACGTTACTGTCTCTCCTGATTTGTCTCTAGGAGAACAGCGACAAGTTTCAACTATGTTGCAAACATTTCAGGATGTACTCACTGACATCCCTGGACAAACGAATGTCATTCAACATGACATTGTTCTAACTGACCATACTCCTATTAGGGTTAGACCTTATCCTATACCTATACATTTTCAAGCACAGGTCGAGAAAGAGTTGGATGAGATGATAGATTTGAAAATAATCGAACCATCCACCTCTGCATATTCTTCGCCGATGGTTATTGTGCGTAAAAAAGACAATAACATACGTCTTTGCGTTGACTATCGAAAATTGAATCAAGTAACGAAGTTCGATGCCGAACCTATGCCTTTACTGGAAGAGCTACTTACTCGACTCTCCAAATCTCATTTTTTCACTAAACTTGATTTGTCTAAAGGATATTGGCAAGTTCCTTTATCTGAACGCGCCAAACCTCTCACGGCTTTTTCAACACCTAGAGGTTTGTTCCAATGGAATTTTATGCCTTTCGGTCTTATGAACGCACCAGCTACGTTCGTACGCATGATGCGCCGAATCCTATCTTATCGGTCAGATGTCATTGCATATCTAGACGACATCTGTCTTTTCAGCGATACTTGGGAAGATCACTATTCAGGGTTAGATGAATTGCTGTCTACTTTGCGTGAGCACAACCTGACAGCGAAACCCTCTAAAGCCTATATTGGTTTTAGCGAAATTTCTTTCCTAGGCCACCGAGTTGGTCATGGTTTCCTAAAGACAGAGGACCATAATACTAGTAAGATACTTAACATCTCAATCCCTAAGACTAAAAAACATGTGAGAAGTCTGTTAGGTCTTATTCAATTTTATGGCAGATTCATTCAGAATCTATCCTCTATCATGGCACCTCTCTCAACACTTCTAAAGAAAGGTTCGCCTAATGTGGTCCACTGGTCTCAGGAATGCCAATGCTCTCTGGATAAGATTAAAACACTGTTTTCAACACCACCTATTTTAGTGCTACCCACTAAAGATAAGACATTCGTTCTTCGTAGTGACGCTTCATCCACTGGGATTGGAGCGGCACTAATGCAAGAGTACTCTGGAACTCTGCATCCTGTAATGTATATTTCCAGAAAACTTAATGCGGCAGAAAGGAATTATTCGGTTTTAGACCGTGAGCTATTAGCTATGGTTTGGTCGATCCTCAAACTACAGAGATTCCTTCTAGGCGCACATTTCATAGTAGAAACCGACCAAAAAGCTCTTACTGCTATACAGAGTAAGAATTTGAAGAGCTCGAGGTCTACTCGATATGCAATTGCTCTTCAACCTTTTCATTTCTCTGTGCGAGCTATTCGTGGATCAGATAATGTGATGGCAGACATTCTGTCAAGATGCCCACATGATTCCACATAACTATTAGGGCTTAGACTTCTTGATATGTCTAGTTCTATAGTAGTTCCTTTTCTATATCATGATAGATACACATTTGTAATTTAATAATATAATGATTGTATCACTACATAGCGGTTCATGGATGTTTATTCACCGCTGTGCTTTGATGATTTTTTTCTTCATAAATTATAAATTTAAGATATCTAATACGAAATGATGATATGAATTTTTTAGGCATTGTGTAATTGCCAGAATTGTATTATACTTTGATGACACCTTCCTGGAAAAATATACTTGTAGAGAAATAATTTCTCTCAGTTTATGAGACACATTCTCACCAGTCGCTCCATAAGTCGACTTAGCCTCATATTAGGCGTTATAGGTATTCCTGATATTTTCATCTGCGCATTATTCATGCGTTGTGAGCCTATTGTACGTTGCTCCTAGATGTATTTCAAAAAAAAAAAATGTTCCATTTTTTTTTTTTCCCGGGAGGTGTGGTAAGACTGTTACGTGCAGTCTTTGATATCTTACAATATTATACATAGGTAATTTTTTTGTGCTTAAGGGAAAGTCATTATTGAGTTACTTCCCTTGAAAGTTGTGCCATCTCTTCGATCAAACTCCGCGGATAAATCCATTTTACTGCGATTTATTCGTTGTTTGGGTAATAATAGATTGTTCTTGCTTCAGAATATCTATGGCCTGAATTTATGTGTATTGTTTGTCTGAGTAGGACGAGTCTGTCTTATATCTGTATATCTTTACATATCTAAGTCGAACTATATGTTCTGTTGTCTCTAGAGAGGTCAAAGGCTATTCGGCGGATGTGTCGCTAGAGTGTGGTGTGATTTGGCTTCGTCCTGATAGGGACTGTGTGTTTCCTATGTCGGCCTGTCGCCGGGAAAAAGTGATCTCAGTATTTGTGGGGAAAGTGATAGTCGTCTAGACCTATCGTGTATGCTTTACCCCAGTGTTTATTCATATTGCCAAGGAATGGCAGTTCCATATTTCCTCTACCAAGGTAATCAAAGACACTCTTATGAACTCTCGATCGAAGCCACCATTTTCGATAGTTACGATTTGAATGTCTAAGAGAATATATTTGACTCGATGAAAACGACTTCGATTCCTAGCAGCACTATATTCTGTAGAATGCAGTCAATTGTTCATGATCAAATCTACAGAGCAATGCAATGTTTTATGAATGACTAACTTTAGGACAGATTCATTATCTGCATCCAAACGTGAGTGACAGTTCACGAGTGAAGCCATCTTGGAACCAAAACATGTAGCGACTTTCAAGAAGAGAAAGGGGATGCCCGTATTATCGCTTGTTTAGTCCAGAGATCACTGCTACACATGAGAGCCCGTTATTAGCGGTTCAATATTATTATATGAAAAAAATATGTGCTGAACATTATGTGGGAGAATCGTCGCTAAACGAGATTAGGTTTAGAAGCCATCTGAAATATTGTTTATAAGCTGACGTGCTCAGTCAGTGAAGTCAGATGATTTATATGTATGGGCGATGCTGAGGGCTTGGCTACTGACAGTCCATTATAATATTAATCTACATGAGTGCCCATGTAACATAACATTGCAGAACCATTTATCCACTGTACTATGATGTATTATGCCAACCTGTGATTTGTCACTATCTGTGCTGTCGAGTGTGTACGTCCAATTAAACTTTAGAAAAGGTACACAGTCGTTGGTGTCGATGACTTCCAGTCATACATGAGTGTGAGAAAAGAACATTTGTCAACAACACGAACCCTTATCATCATTCGCACATTGTACACTCAATCCATGTCTACACACCACTGCGTAGGTCAAGTTGACATTCCATACACTACAGTGGAGCAAACAACACCATAGAGATCTTATCAACTGATGATGATGATGATGTCTGCTTCCATCCACTTATATCTATCTTTTGGTGGATATCATTAACGGGTATAAAAATCCAACATTATCAACCTTATCATCTAATCATGTCTATCGCCCACATCTCTCCTTTTTATACAGCTCCTGTCTTTCCCGCCTTTTTCTACACGTCTCATTCTTTTTTCCACACGTTACAATTTTTTACACACGTCTCTCTGTTTTCGACATTTTGCACACGTCTTTGTTTTTTCGACTGTTGTCACACCTCTCTTTTCCCACTATTTTACAATGAAAAAAAACCCAAAATAACAACTCTCACTTCACAAAATCCCACGTAAAAACACGCATTCAATATTATTTTCTGGGACTGCACTAACCTTACCCTCTCAGAGCCCTGACTGCTAACTGAACTTTTAATCATACTGCGTTTTGTGCGAAAACGCCGTATCTGCTTTTAACGTCTTTCATTCTTATTCTATGTAGTATTATAGCACGTATAAATGCTAGTGTAGGCCAGCCGGCCACATTTCTAGACTTTCATAAGTGGGTGTTTCTAGACTTTCATAAATGGGTGCTGTCTGAGAATAGAAAGATTGGCATAGTCCGACAAGGTCACCAATGTGGAACTGATGAAAGGATCCAGACAAAAACTATAGAACAAGGGGGAGGAATTAAACAATGCATTGGACCAAGCACGCGCTCAGAACATCTGCTGATGTACTACATGGCACAAGGCAGTCCTCAGTCTGGACTCTCCCGGGGGAGAACAATAGAGAGTGACCTAAAAATACATGAAGAACGGAACAGTAGACATACATGACTAAGGTGACCAGACGTCCCGGTTTTTCCGTGACAGTCCCGGTTTTCGACCATTTTTGATAATTTGTCCCGACTTTTTTCGATGCAATCCGGGACGCCAATTTGTCCCGGTTTTGGACGAATTCGCCACTTTGGCATAAATCTCACCGATTAAAACAAAAAATTATTATTCCGTGGCTGACTTGAGGGAATTTTTAATTATTAGTGAACTGGCGCCGAAACAGCACAAGAGGTTGTCAGGACCGCGAATTAGTTTTGTCGTTCCAATGTGATATTCGCAGTTATTTGAAATTTTAGGTAGTGGTAAAGTACCAAGATTTTGCGTACGGTATACGTTTATTTAATTTAAACGGTGAACTATTTGTGCATATTTTGTTATTGTTGTAAGAAAATGGTACCAAAGCGTAAATGCAGTTTCAATGAAGATTTACAAAAGGAATATCCGTTTATTAAAAAGAGTACATCAAACTTCAATGTACGATGCAATATATGTGCCTCCGGGTTTTCGATAAGCCATAGTGGACGTGGTGATATTAAGAACCACATAAGCAGTGAGAAACATAAGAGAGCCATCGTTACAGCTGCATCAAGCTCGTCGTTAACCACTTTCTTCAGAGCTGATAAAATTGGTGATCAAGAAGAGCAATTAGCTGTTATAGAAGGTGCCTTTGCATACCATACAGTGCTACACAATCATACTTTCAGGTCTATGGATTGCACATCAAAATTACTTCAGGTTACTTTAGAGCCAAAATTTGCATGTGCACGTACGAAAACAGAAGCCATTATTCGAAATGTCTTGGCACCCCATATTCTAAATGAGTTAAGGTGTGACCTAGAAAAGTCTAAATTTATTTATGTACTGACAGATGCATCCAACCACAAAGAATTCAAGATTTTTCCTTTGCTTGTCAGATACTTTGATCACAGTAATGGAGTGAACATTAAAATATTAAAGTCATTGCCAGGTGAAACATCTGATATTGTAAGTAGTTTTCTTCATGACTGCATAACTGAAAATGGTTTAGACAGGAAAGTAGTTGGATTATGCGCAGACAACACACATTCCAATTTTGGAGGTGCTGAAAGGAAAGGACAGAACAATGTTTTCAGAAAACTGCAAGAAAACCTTGGACATGGGCTTATAGGAGTTGGGTGTGCAGGTCATATTTTCCACAACACTGTTCGAACAGCTGCAGATGTACTGCCTGTTGATGTCGAGCTGATTATTGCTAAAATTTATCTACTCTTCAAATCATACACAGTACGAGTTGAAAGACTCAAGTAGTTTTGCCAGTTTGTGGAAACAGACTTCCAGATGATCTTAGGTTATGCTCAGACTAGGTGGCTTGCTCTGCTGCCTGCTGTTGAAAGGGTTCTTCGGATGTTCCTGCCTCTAAAATCATATTTTCAATCTCAAGACAAATGCCCAGTTTTTATACAGACATTCTTTGAAAATCCTCTACCTGAGGCATGGCTTGTTTTTGTTCACAGTCAGGCCTCTCCATTCCACGAAGCAGTGCAAAAAATAGAGGGACAGACGGTCACTGTGTTTGAAGTCATTGACAGCATCAACAGGTTGAAAACTATTTTGAAGTCCAAACTGGAAGACTGTTTCTTGCCATCAAGAGTTAAGCTAATCCCTGAAAAGCTGGAAATGGAAGGACTTCCAAAGGAGGATGTGAAAAAGTTTCATGCTAGCGTTTCTTCGTTCTATGAAACAGCTTTCAATTATTTGAATAAATGGGCTGCAAAAAATTTTCAAGACCTAGAATCCTACAGCTGGGTAACGCTGAACAGAATACCATTTTGGGCAGATATTGAGATACCATTATCACTAGTGATTCAAACATTACCTTCAGCCCACTTTACAGAAACTGAAATTTATGACGAATATGTCTATATGAAGCAGTTTGTTACTTCTCAGAAAATTAGTGAATGGAGTGCCAAAAAAACATTGCCACCACAACGTTGGATTGAAATGGTTTCCCACTTCAAAAACAATAATGTGACATTTTCAAATATTTTGAAGTTGGCAGTTTTTTTTCTGTCTACCTGGAACAAATGCTGCCACAGAAAGAGTGTTTTCTTTGATGAACAGCTTATGGGCAAGTGATAAAACACAGATAGGTGTTGAAACTTTGAAAGCTATGTTGACAACCAAAGTGAACTGTGAGGAAACATGTGTCGAGTTTTTTAAGATGCTGTTTGCAAAAAAGGACCTAATGATAAAAATCCACTCATCTGAAAAGTACAGTAACTCAGCTTCACCTTAAGTGAGGATTATTGATGTTTTTCTCTCTTATTAGTTTAAGTAGTTAAACTTATACAGTAAAATGTATGTTATTCAATGTTATTCAAATGTATATATAAAATGTATATTATTTTAAATTGACATCAACTTGATTTTTCCGGGACATGTCCCGACTTTTGACCTTTTCTTTACCATTTTGTCCCGATTTTTTGCATTGAAATAGGTCAAATCTACTATTTTGTCCCGGATTAGGGTTTTGAAAATATGGTCACCTTATACATGACAGGGATACAGAAGACTTATGACGGATGGCACAGGACAAGAAGTCTTAACGTGAATTTTGTTAAAGGTTAATGCTATACACGTAGATGAAGTGTAATAGATAAATGAAACACTACTGCTGTAGACTACGTCTTGTCAAGCCTACATCATGATCCTGTTTTCCCTCTCTTCACGCAAGTCATACCAACTGAAAAGTACAGTTCTGAGTATCTGGGCTATCTGAACTTACTTGAACAACGCTATGTGCAACTTCGCATCATCCTGAACCAACCCTTGTATGTCAGGACGATTTCCTTTCACTAAAGAGTCCCTGTATCGAACTGGGCGGACGATTAGGAATTAAATGAGGCGGAATCGATACCAACAGTAATAATAATATCCAGTTCAGCAGACACGAGTAAATTACTGGGCCACCACCGACAAATGTAGTGGACTTTTAGGGTTCATAAAACCGGAATTTATCCAGGCAGCAGAATTTCAACAGCATGCAAAGCTTAGCGCGTGCAGTTTTTGAGAAATGTGATTAAACATAGCGAGTTGCCCTAGCCATTAGTTTATTTCCGGAATGGGATAAAAATTTTTCTGAAAATGTGCGATTGCTTGAATTAACAAATTCCAGTAAAAACGTTTGAACTATTTCGTTTCTAATTTAAAAATACGGGGTATTTTTGGCCGTAGAATTTTCTGATAAACAAAAAATAAGAAGTAATTTGGTCTGTTTTTGACAACTGTTTGTTCTACAGAATTAGCTTTATGTTTACTTCCTAACGACCGCTGGTAAATATCTTTAGATATCTAGTAAATAAATAATATAGTTAGTCAGCATAGCTCCTCGGTTATATCCGTAGACTAACGGGAGATGGATGTTGGGAGGAGTTCTCAGAAAGTCGAGAAGAGAAATAGTGAAAAAGAAGTAGGAAATGGTACAGGACAGGTAGGTAGTTAATCTCACAGGTATGTAGTAAATCTCACAGGTAGGTAGTTAATCTCAGGTAGGTAGTTAATCTCACAGGTAGATAGTTAATCTCACAGGTAGGGAGTTAATCTCACAGGTAGGTAGTTAATCTCGCAGGTAGGTAGTTAATCTCACAGGTAGGTACTTAATCTCGCAGGTAGGTAGTTAATCTCACAGGTATGTAGTAAATCTCACAGGTAGGTAGTTAATCTCAGGTAGGTAGTTAATCTCACAGGTAGATAGTTAATCTCACAGGTAGGGAGTTAATCTCACAGGTAGGTAGTTAATCTCGCAGGTAGGTAGTTAATCTCACAGGTAGGTAGTTAATCTCATAGGTCTAGGTGAAAGCTGTTGAAAGAGATCTGTAAAGTCACCTTCTCGCTTGATTAGTTCTTTTCTCTAGGAGTGTCTCTAGGGGTGTCTCTAGGAGTGTCTCTATGAGTGTCTCTAGGAGTGTCTCTAGGAGTGTCTCTATGAGTGTCTTTAGGAGTGTCTCTATGAGTGTCTCTAGGAGTGTCTCTATGAATATGTGGTGAAATGTAGCTTGTTGAACTAGCCCTTCCGATTGAAATGTCAGAACATAATGAAATTCCGTTTTGGAAATTCTCACAAATACACTGGATAACAGCAAATTGTAAGGCAAATCAGTATAACTTTAATAATTATATAAGTATACACACTTCACCAGCAGGAATTCACCAATAGATCTGCTCAAGTGTGCCTTTCTATTCTACATAGTGGGAACCGCTTGGGTCACAGATTTCTGCAGCAGCTGAGAGACATCCAAGGCCTATTTGTTTAATATATTTTTACAACCATTAAGATTTATTTTGGTGACCGACTTATCCAGTATAAATCAGAATTCTCATTTAGATAACACGATCCTGAGGCAGTGATAATGTCAGTCAGAAAAATATATCTTACTGTCGTAGATTTTTGATAGGAGAATTAAGACTTGGGTTGGTCCCTTCTGAATAGATTGGAATGAGTGATAGTCACAGTGTGAGATAGAAATACAAAATAGATTTCCACGAGTGAGGTGGTGGAATAGTGATAGAGGCTGTCTCTGAGAGCGGGAAATCTTCTCTCTCTCTCTCTCACCTATCTTCTACGACAGATCTAAAGTAGTCAGACAGTCTAACACATATACATTAAATATATATATCCACTCACGTGCACGCACATTCAAGTGACGACAGGTAGACACACAGACGTGGGAAACTATACAACTGATTATATAAATATTCTAGAACGAGCTGACCAACACGCTGATTAATTTCAAGAGAAACTTTAATTATCATCTAAAATTTCTTCACAACACATAGAAATTACATCAAAGCATATACAAATAGTCATAAAATCAATAAAAATGCTACAAAATTTATAGACCCACAGTAAGATCCTTCCCCTCGATGTTTAGCTCACAGTCCCGTTAAAAAAGGAACAAAAGTGATAGCCCAAAGAGTCACAGATACATAGAGTTTGAGTCTAAGAGTTTTCCCCGTTGAAGGTAAGACCAGACCTGATACTATAATCTAGTTTAAGGGAAAATATAGTTAGCAAAACAAAACAAACTTGCCTGAAGAAAGTTATGACAGCAAATAGGTGCCGAAATACAACGGTAAAATAACACTCAGACCTGCGTACACTCTTATTCATTCAGCCATGGCCATGTGCGCACATTTATACTTACAGCTTTGCTCGCTGCCTCTGGGAACATAATAAATTCTAGGACCTTCACACAGACCCGTAAAAGCAGTCTCGACCAAGAAATCGCCAGTTCCAAAAGACGTACTGAACTCTCTGTCTCAGGGACCGATTCCTTGGGTGTTCTTAATTTTCGGAGGTCTGATTAAGTCACATAAAATTTGTCCAGGCACGAAAGTTAGCAGAGCGCAGTGTCACTAGCGTAGGTTTCTAGAAATGAGGAATGTCAGGTCGGGTGCCTTATCTCAGTAAATGACTATATTTGGTCACCACACTACTAGTTCAAAACTCTGTCGGGATGTACTGATATTTTTGCTTGCCGCAACGGGCTGACTTTCAGTATATTTGTCTTTGCAACAGACTCCTAAGTGTTATTCTGGAAGAAACAATTCTGGCGCGATAGGCCTTGTACTTCATTTAACTGTTATCGTTCATGTAATGAAACTGCTTAATTACTTCACAGAGAATGTTCACGTACTAGAACGCTGGCAAAGTTTGGGTACCACAGTATTCACTGAATAAATAAAAAAATACATATGAAATATTTTACATATATGTACTCAATATAACTTACAAATATTTTCAAAATAATTTTTAAACTACAAGCGTACAAGTATTTTTTGCGCTTAGACTTATTTAATTTGAGGAAACTTCCCGTGGAAGTAAGATTCTTATATTTCTCGATATTTGCTTGCAGATTAAAAAAAAATCATCTATTCCTCATGAATTAGGAACCGTGCGTATTTCGTCAACACTCATGAGGCTTCTAGCATTTATAAGTTAGTTTAGAAAAAATATGATCTCGTCTGATTATTTAGCAGTTATAATTAAATTCATTATAGCTACATGCCATTTGTTTAAGCTAGAAATTATAATTTTATTCTGCTTTCCACTGAAACTTATCAGCTAGAAATCATAACCGACTTATAAAATATACTCTGCACACAAATCTAACTAGTGAAAATGAAATAAGCGATTATCACTTTAAAACACTTCACAAAATACTAGATAATATATATATTTTACCTCACACAGAACTACAGGTAGTCGCACAACAAATTAAGAATTATATGCTGAATATTTATTGAAGTCTAGAAGTTCGACAAATTGCCGAAACAAACTGAGAAACTTTCGCTATACAGCTTTATTCTGTTCCGAGCAACCTGTCTACTGCGAATTTAGGAGCGAGAATGAAAATAAAGTTTAACATTCTGGTTATATCTATGACAAACAGACAAAGAGGTAAACGTTTATTTCGCACAATTTAAAACGAAATGTACTCTCCCCTCCTCGGTCCTTTAACGACCATTACGTAACTAGCAATTTGAAGCTTTGCCGCTGACGTAAACTGCCACTTACGGATAACCGAGAGGGCTTGCAGTGCGTCAACCCGTCTCCAGTGCAGAAACAGTTATTCACACCTCCCCGAGAAACTCATCCTGAGAACCATAACTGACACTTTCCTTACTCGCACCTTACGCCAAAACTGGCCTTGCAGCGTGAGTGTCATATCACCTGACACTGAGAATCTACCTTGGCAACTTCATGTCAGATGCGAACTCCCAGACAAATGTCTGAAACTACGCCAAGGAGACGTCATTTATCGCGCCTTTCCTGAGCGCTCAGCCCCAGAAACCGCGCCTGTCAGCTGAAAGTGCAGACATAGTCTGCTCGATATGTCTGGGATAAGCGAAAGTCACAGTTTCGTGTCCTGAAATCTAATGCAAATAGAATGCATTTTCACGCCAAATCGTCTGGTGAGGGACTGAACGTAACGTCAAAACGTTACGTTTTGAGACAATACTGCGAAGAAAATATTTTTCGCAAAACTCAGTTTTGAGCGTACGAATGCGAACAAAACACAGGAAAAAGGATAAAAATGTAAAAAAAGAATGCGAAGAAAATATTTTTCGATCAAACGAACTTACATTGGAAATATAGTAAAAATTGTATATAATTCGCCTTGAAATACATTACGAAGACCAAATGCGAAAAAAGGACACGAGAACAAAAAGGCATAAATGGACAATGATAATAAAATAGGACGGGATACGGGTGAAATGAAGAAGAAGTTTAAAGGTATATAGCATCCAAAAAGCAACGACTGACACAAGTATATTTACGCATGGTCACGAACATGGACATGGACAACCCATGATAAGCAAGAAAGATGGCTCTATACCTTCATCCACGGTTGTCTACGCCAATCTCTCGGTATGTCGTGAAAGGGACAAAGTGACAAATGTCGAGGTGTTGTCACATGCTGACGTTTTTAAAGCATGTATACACCTTTTAGGACAGCGCAGACTACGTGGCTTGGCCATGTCATCCCGAAAGATGTCTTCTACGGACAAACTGGTAGATCGCAAAAGAACACTTGCGTCCGCAGCTGAGATTAAAAGATGTGTGCAAGAGAGACATGAGGGAACTGGACATAAATCCAGCAGCCTGGGAGGGTGAAGCTGTCGATCGCACCAAGTAGCGATGCTCTACCGTGCTCCCTCAGACTGGGAGAAAAGAAGCTCTCACGGCAAGCAGAAGAGAGAAGAAAATGTCGAAAGGAACACCAGGAAATTAAGCAGCTGAGGGTTGTCACCTCAGGGGTGCATTCCCATAGTCAGTTATGACTGAAGAGACTATTAATATTATTATTAGAAATACATTGAATGTTATTAATATAATTTTAGAAAATATCTGGTTAGCTTATAATTATTTCCCTTTGGATGTTATACTCAAGCACGTGGTTTCCCTTGTACCATTCTGATATGTGACAGTTTGCCACTCTTTCTGTCTAATGTTGATACAAATAAAGCCATAACAAGAATTTTAACTTCCATCAGCTAGCATGAAGCAGCCATGAAAAGGACTGCTATCCTGTGCAATGTCATCAATACTCAGTACTGAAAAAGACTAACAGTATATATTGTCAGCATTTAAAGTCCTGAAAAGGATTCGCCAGTTAAGTGAAATGCTGCTCGTACATTGTTTTGTTGGTTATATTTTAGTTGTCAGACTGGTAGAGGTATTCAGTGGCGATACAAAAGCATGTAGATCTATGTCAGTGCGATACAAAAGCATGTGGATCTATGTCAATCATAACATATTTTTAAACTATTGCATCAATTTGACATAACTCCAAGATATTTTACACAAAAATAAGCCAAACGACCTATAAACATTGCTCTGAGAATATAACTTTGCTTACGAAGGCGGTATGGCTTGTAGCTTGACAAGAATTCTGTCAGATCACTACCTGTCTGCTGTATGTGCTTGGATTTAAATGGTGGAAGTGTTTGAACTGGGTTTTAAAAATACACGTTTGAGTCTGGCTGGCTTTGTCAGATATTGCGGTTTGATTGGTTGTCGGACATATCGTCCTGAGTCACATACTCAGTTCTGTACTCAACCAATAGTTTTATTAGAGACTGATTTTCTACCACTGGTGATGAAGCAGATATCACTGTGGCTTACTGTTCATGGGAAAATACACTCAGAATATGTTGCCACGGTGAATTTTTTTTTCTCTCTTAAGACGTTTTCTCATCTTTTCTTTTCCTTGCTGTCTCATTCGCTTCTCATAACGCACCATAGCACCTGTTGCATGAAGCACCATATAAAAGTGGTTCGACCAAAGCCACAATCCAAGAGAAGGAAGGGTCGACAATACAATCCCGCCAGCTCCTTACAACAGACCGTTATCTTGAAAACCCCGGTACCAGCCTGCCAGAGAAGTCTAGCTGCTCTACAGATTGTTCGCCAGCTCCTAACAACAACAGGCCGTTATCGTGAGAACCAGTAACAGCCACCCAGAAGAGACTGACTGCTCTATTCTAGGTGCTACGGTGAAGGAGGTGACAGACACAGACACCTCAGATTAGACGGAAGAGGAAATACCCGATATTCACGACATTGTAGAAAACATAATGAAACCGTTAAGACGGATATGTGAAGCCAGAGACGAAATGAGGGCGATATCGCCACTGCCTCACGAAGTCGCACCGACATTCTCATTACGTTCTCCCATAAAGGAGCAGCACCAAACTCCGACGGTGGAAGACAGCGAGAACCAAGCTCCGAAGCCAGACAATGCAAAATTACCGCCAAAACAAGATACCAGAGTCGAGACCCTAACCTGCAGTGACCAGATAACCACTCCAAAATGAGACCAGAAGCAGGCAATGATCCAGAAAATGAGTTCGTCCCAAAGACCACACACTCTAACAGAGATGGAGAGAAAGAAAGTGTGGCCGGGCAGGGTAGTGGGGGTTGCTGTTTAACTCGAGAGTATTAGATTTTGATTACTAGCTAGCCTGCTAGAGGTGATGATTTCTCTCTACAGACTTACAGGAATTTACCAGGTTCGGGGACAATCCTCTATGATGTTTTATTTTTAGAGCATATGGTTATTATTTGTGTTGCACCTGCAACGATTAGCTTTGGCATGATCCTTTAATAATTGGTATGATGGCTAACTGCAAACATATGATTCGTCAACAGCATTTGTGTTCAATGAAACAAATGTTTATTCAATTTCCAACAAGAACTGGGTTAAGTCAAATGGTAACCACACCAAATTTGCATAATAGCATGTTGACATTTAATAAACAAGCATAAAAAGTCAATGCATTATTTTAATGATGCAATATTCCTTATTGCATCTCGTAATCTTTTCAAGTTGCTAAAACATGGCGTGGCTCCTCTATCCTTCTAGTGTTCCTTCGTTTATTTGTTAATGTGGTCTAGATTTCACGTTTTTCTTATCTCTTCATTTCAATGAAGAGCCAAACTTTCTCTTATTCATTAGTATTCCTTAGTTTGACTTTCTCTCAGCTTAAGGACCTTCATTCTTGGTAAAAGGTTCAGATATATGCCTGGGTTTACAATTCTTTACCCAGTTTTCGAGCGTAGCTCCGTTTCAGTTATGACTGTGGGCTCTAACAGTTATCGTATTTAGTATTTAGCAATACTTACAGTTTTCATGAATTCACAAACAAATTATTCTACGTTTCGAAATTACACAGTTGCATTAATTGTGCGAAGTCAATCTCCTCTATAGAATATCACTGAGCAAAGAGAATTACGTCTTGTCTCCACCGCTCTAAATTCATTACTGACTAAAAAAATGGCTTCGTCTCTTGTTCATTCCGGGGAAAAAAGACTCAGCCTAACCATTGGTGGGAAAATCACGTGACCAATGCTTGGCGTTACGAAGCGAAGCTTAGCCTAAAATAATGCGTGGCTTTTCGAAGCTAACCTGGTTTAATTAAACATCTGCGCCAAGACTTTTTTAATCTTCTGTTTCTATAAAAATTTATTTTATATGTTAATATAGCCTGTATCTGAAAACTTACGGTATACGCGGTTACGTACAGATCCCGGGGCCCTGCAAATGTATCCCGTAGGGAGACATTTGATTACTATCAATAACAAAAATCCATCCCCAAAAATTTCTAAGTTCAAAAAAATTTTCAGAAAAATTTAAAGTTCAAAAAAATTTTTCTAAGTCCAAAAATATTTCCAAAAAATTTAATTTAATTCCTATACTAAGTCCTATGTCTATATGAGGTCGTCTGCTATGTAAAAAAAACTAGTAGTGGACATCAACTTCAAAAAGTGTAACTTATTCATCACATCATAATATTTTTCACCAAATTTACAAATTGGCAACACTGCCTAACAAAATCTGCAAAACACTCATAAGGTCATCACTAAAAAAAATGTGACGAGTGGCAACACTGGGGAATGAACAATAAACTATCTTATTTGCAGAACTTGGCTGGATTATCATAATCTATTACATTTCATTCAAAAATATAGTTGATTACATTCTCCTGGATGTGGTGGGGGTGTTATCTCTTTTCTGTACTGTTATTTGCTCCATATTAAAAGCCTGCAAGTACTAAAAAAATCTTTTTTTTTTTTTTTTTTTTTTTAGTGAATGAGCCACTTGCTCATTATTACATGTAGAAAACATCTCTAAACATAATATGCATATTTATCATACGATAATACAACCAGCATCATTTTTATAAGTAATCATTTTTTCACAATAAAAGCATTAAAACCTCATGGCTTATCCTTATTTATTTATTTGTATGTTTCCTTGTTATAGACATTTTCCAAATGGTAAGTGTATAAACTCGTTCTAAGTCCGTCACTGTAGAAAATGTTCTATATTACATTTTTTTTTTTCTTCAAAATATGTGATGTTTGTCTCTAATATCCGTACGTCTGGTGGTGATCCTGTCCATTAGTCAGTTATTTCTAATCATTCCTTCTTTTCTGTCAATACAGTATTTTTTTTTTTTTTTTTTTTTTGTGAACTCTTCCCTAGAAATATTATTTTATATATATATTTATTCTTCAACGATCTTCTTTGACTTGCCATACATCAATTTTCAAACATCAAATTATTCAGCAACCAACAGACGAATGTGTTCCTATCATTTTATGAAATATAAGGGAAAAGAAAAATATAGTTTCCAAATCATCATGAATTTTCTACATTGGGTTCCGTATTACTTTATTTTCTCTTTTAAGACAACTGCTTATACTTTTGACAATATGTATCCATGTTGTCACTCTCGAGGCATCCTTGTATACAATTTATATTTGTCTCCTTTTTTTTTTTTCATAACACCAATGTATCATTTATGGTATACCAATATCATTGTATCTATTCTAGTCCTCCTGTTATCTTGAGAATTCATCCTTAGTAACTCCCTATGTACCTTATCTAGCAATACATTTATGCAAAACACATCAAACAATTATTTATGGAAACATTTAACTGAGATGTAAGAACTTTTGACAATATGAGATGAAAAAAAAATTTTGGGGTCATCACTCAAAAAAAATGTGACATAGAAAGGAAGAAAATAATCAATTGATCGTGAGGAATCTACAATATTCTCGTAAGACAAAGTTCCTGGCACTCTGACTACTATTTATCCATATTATTTCTGGTTATCCTTGCATACAGTGTACCATTTCCATTTCCTTTATAAGTCCAATTCATCGCTCATGGTGCTCTAATATTTTAAAATGTGGATCCTTCCTATTCCTCTTATTCTGTACTGGAAATATATCCTTATTAATTGTCCATGTACTATATCTGTGACATGTCTGTCCTTGGGATAACGTTATTTTCTTATCCAATATCCTCGGGGTGAGCAAATCTCAGTATGTCCAATTTCATCAACCATTTATTTATTTTCTCTCCTGTAATTCTGGGTATGTTATGAGTATAGTACATTGTCAATTTATTCTAACTATCTTACAACATTCTGTAATTCGTGATAAGGAATAGTCATTTGTTATACAACAATGTTCATATTACAAAGGCAATGAGCAAAAATCAAAAAGAAGAAAGATATCTTCTCCAAAAATGCGGATGTATCTCTATTTCCTTTACCTCTGGGTGTAGCAATTATTCAGTCATTATTTTTTTTCTCCATTATTTAATCTCCATTTTGTGTCCTTAGTACCTGTGGTTCCATGGGATTATCATAATTCATTTATGTCTCTTGTCTACTGATAATCCTTCAATAATGACTTCAAATATGTGCAACAATCATCTGCTCTGATTTGTTCCATGGTATTCATCAAATATTCTATTATATCCTTGTCTTATCTCGTAACCACGAAAGACTAAGATTATTCCTCCTCCAATGTTAATGTGGGGGATTTTGTGCATCAACATTTCAACAAAATCTCAGCTGTGACAACATAAAGTTTCATCTTAATATAAAATGTCATCTTCATCATACATAACCTGTTGCTTCTTCATCTCATGTGTCATTAGTGGTTATCATGCGGTAATGGGGTATTTCATTTGCTAGGTCAGCATGTGCAAATGCTATTTCTTTAACATGGGCAAAGGCATCATAAACAAATAGGTGCAATTTGTTCAATCTGGGGTTAGCATATACTAATGCTCTCAAGGGATTCTTCATTTGCAGAAATTCAGCATGCGCAAATGTCATTGGGGTATTTGTGATAGGCAGTAAAATTTTTGACAGTACTAATATACATCTGGGTCTAAAATAATAATGTACATTTGAAATAATCCTGTGGAGAAAAATAGCATAACCTACAATACTAGTTTTGGGTATGAATTATGTGCTGTTGAGAGATGTCATAGTATGAACAGTATGATTGATCAAGGTGATAGATATAAAGGAGTTTAGCATAATATAGATCAAAGAAATATTTGTATGGGGTAAGAAAACAAAACTACTGGTGTACAGTGTCTGCATGAAAATGCAGGACTCTGGATCTGCAAGGACAAGAAGTCTGGTGAATGAAACATGGAATATGATTCGTTTCAAAAGTAGAGATCAATGTTACAACAGAATAGTATGACACATGTGTTATAGGTAAAGTTGTGTAACATTCTGAATATCAAAAACTGTCTGACTAATAAGGGTGTCTGTAAACAAAGAACATTGTATCATCTGTGTCATCTTTATTTCAATAATCCAAATAAAAATGTCTAACTAGAATCCTCCGTGGGCTGGTCTTGATTTCTTTCTGGGCATCATTATTCTAAGGCTGGAAAAAATAACTTTCTCAGTGAGGCTTTGACATCTTAGTCTGTAAGCAAGTCATTTGAACTGTCCAAGACTGAAAATAGAGTACATGGGGAGAGAGTTAGTACATTGTTAAAAATTAAGTGCACATTCGCGGTGACGGTACATGGGATGGCATGTACATTGAAGACTTGAGGGGCGTGTCTCAGCAAAGTTTTAGTAGTTCCTTCAGTTTCTCTGCCATCTCTAACCTTGCAATGTCCCGACTGCTTAGGCGAGCATCATACTGAGTAGCAGTGGTGACGGGTGTGATAGGCGACGACACTGCATTTGCTGATTGTTGGGACACTGAGGACATTGACGAATGCGGTGATGGCTTAACATCTTTTGATTGCGGTGATGGTTTCACTGTGGTAGGGGTTTGTATGGCTGGAACATCTGTTGGTTTTGAGGCAGGTATATGTTTCGCCTTGATTTTTCTTCTGACCTGGTTGTGCTGAACGTTAGCACCGGTTACAATGGGCACAGTAATTTGCACACTGTTGTTTTTGACTAGTTGAGATGAGGCTAACACTTCTCGGCTTGGTTTTGGAACATGATTGCGTTTCTTCAGAATCTTTCGTCTGATATAGTTGTGCTGTATACGCGGAATTTTGTTGCTAGGGATTGAGTCATCAGATTCTGTTTTTATAGGCGCGTTTGACGCTGGAGCTGACTGGTACAAATAATGTACTATCCGCATCACTGGTTTCAATGGAACTAGCTGTATCAATGTCTGTTTCTTGTTGGTATAATTCTACCATTTTTCTGTCATTATGTTCGTTGGGGTCTGACAAATCTATGCTGTCTTGTTCTGTTTCGTCTCCATAAAGATCGCTGGTATATGGTTCAACAATCTGCTTGGGTATAGTTTCTTCAGGATCTGATTGTTTTGAACGAGCAATCTTGTTCTTGTGGTATAGCAGTGTTTGGTTTTCACTAGTGTTAAAACTAGAACTGCCTGAACTGGGGGTGTGATAGGTATCAGCTGACGATTTATCAATTTATCACTGCGGGAGTAAGTTTGAGTGTGGATATAAGGTGCTTGGTTGTTGTCATCGTGTGACGTCTGAGGCATTATTTCTTCATTTCTAATGCGCAGGTCTCTGTCCTGGAGTCGATTACGCAATTCAAGTGGTGGGATATCTTCTTCGCTTTCGGACGAGTCTCGTTGTTGTCTTGCTCGATGTATTTCATCTGTGGGTGGTCTGGGTATGTGGTCGTCTTGGTAAAATTCAGAGTCTGTCGTCTCTGACTCTGATATGTCAGACGAATCTGTGCTGGATGGATTATAATTTAGGGTGGCTTTTTCTGACTGGTCTTGTATTTGTCGTCAGAGGCGGAATGGGCCGGTGATTATCAATTTTTATTTGTTTTACGTGAGCTTTTGTTTGGTGTTGTTTCTCTTCATTCCAAATAATGAAGTTTACAGGCGTAGTTTGTTTCATGATTTTGTAGCCATCTAACCATCGGTCATCGAATTTTGAACTGCGTACATGTTTCTTGTAGTATACTCTGTCTCCTATTTTGTATGTTGGTAGCTTGGCTGATTTATCATGTTGTTTCTGTTTCTTGTGAAATGCCTTCTGCGTATTTCGTTGTGCAATCTGGTGAGCTTTATACTTTTCTTGAAGGATTATTTCGATGGGGTCTTCTCCCATGTATTTTCTTTGTGGGCGAAGTAGGTTGTCTAACGGAAAGTTTGGTTCTCTTCCGTATAGCATGAGAAAGGGTGACATTCCTGTGGTATCGTTCACGTTTACTCGGATGGCTTCAAGAGCTTGGTTAATGTATAGGTCCCAGTATTGGTGGTTCCCCTTGATATATTTGCTAATAATATCATGTAGGGTGGCGTGCATGCGTTCATTTCTGCCATTTGCATTTGGGCAATAATAAGTGGTTGTAGTATGCTCAATATTCAGCTGGTGTAAGGTGGCTTTAAATGGGTTACCTATAAACTGTTTACCGTTGTCTGAAATGATTCGTTTTGGACAGCCATGCATGGGAATGAATTCTTGTAAAAAAATTTGCGTGATGGACTGCGATGTGGCATCACTGAGTGGGTAACTTTCTGGCCAAACAGAGTATTGGTCAACTATGTGCAGGAGGTATTTGTTGCCTGATTAGGTGAGTGGGTAAGGACCTGATAATTCAATGCTCACTGTTTGCATGGGGTAATGGGAAGGTTGCATTTCTTGAAGGGGAATTAAATGTGGCTTCATGTTTCTCAATTTACATGTTCTACAGGTGGCTACATATTCTGTAATGTCCTTGTAGAAAGTTGCCCAATAATACCTTTTCTTTATGACATCAATTGTTTTGTCTCTTCCCATGTGCCCGTTGTTATCATGAAACTGTAGCAATACTTCTGGGACTAGATGTGCTGGAATGACTTTTCTTAGTGTCCCTTCTTGTTTCTGATCACAATTATAGTATAGAATTTCCATCCGTTGGGTGTTACTGTAAAATCTTTACTTTTTGTTGGGTTTTTCTTTCACGTATGTGAGCAGCTTGACAATTTCTGCAATCATTTCGCTTGTTCTACTCTCATGTCAAACATCTCTTGGCTTTCTTCTTCTTAATTGAGTGGTGGAATCTGAGTAGGTTAATTCTTCGACTTGAAAGTTAATTTCATTAATTTCCTTTAGCATTTATCGTCAACATTTTTTCTCTGAGGATGTGCCATCATTTTTGACTCTATTTGTTTTCACTTCAGTTTCATCATCATATTTAATCCTGGAAAAGAGGTCTGCACAGGTGTTCATTTAGCCTGGGATATGTTCGTTTAGTGGTGTCGTAGGACTGTAAATCATTGCCCATGTCTGTTACTTCATTTTGGCTGTTCTTGTGTTTTGGCTCGTCTTGAGCCAGTTAAACCAAAGGTTGATGATCAGTTCTTATAATGAGTTTAGTTCCTCTGACGTAAAAGTCAAACTTTTGTACTGCATAGTGAATAGCTTATGCTTCTTTCTCAGTGCGTGGTCCACCGTTTTGTGACTTTGACAAATGCGTGGGATAGGAATGCAATGGGTTTCTCATTTGGAATGTTTGGTAGGATGGGTGTGTTTCATCTTCTAGTACAGGTTGGACACTCTAAACAAGGCCACCAATTGCGTTATCTGAGGCATCGGCGTATAGTATCATGGGGCTGAGAAATATCTGGATGTCCAAGCAAAGTGGGTATGGTGGTTAGGGCATTTTTTAGATACACAAAGGATCTCTGGCAGTCTTCTGTCCATTTGAAGCGTGCATACTTGCGGGTTAGTAAGGGCTATCAAAGGCTCTGCTGCTCTGGAGAAATTGATGATGGTGGTGTGGCGTCTATAGTACCCTATGGTACCAATAAATGAGCGTGTTTGTCTCACCGTCTCTTGGGGCTAGGCATTTCTCTTATTGGCTTTGACTTTATCTTCATCAGGTCTGACGCCATGTCTTTGATGACAAAGCCTAAATATTTTGTTTCTGTCTTTAGAAACTCACTGGGTCACTTCGACAAGTTTTAACTTTATTTGGTGATGACTGAGTCCGTTATCAAACACTGATTGCTTCAACCTTGAGCGGAGGTGGTCTCCATCGGGACCCCTGCGGTATGTATCAGGTTATACGTCTATGTATGCAAGGGCAAATGGATGTAGACCCTTTAACACTTCATCCATGAGTGACATATATGTTGCTGGAGATCCTTTTAGACCAAATGGCATAACTGGCCATTACCAAAAAATAACTTCACATATGTGAACAGAATGAGGATTTCTGTTTTGCTCAGGTGTCATCTTGGGAATGCACCAAAAGCCTGACCTTGCATCACCAGTGTGGGTATAAAGTATGTAGACTTTTCCCTAACACGTCGCAAGTTGGATCGTCTATCCTGGGGACACTGGGCCCATACCGGTAGGAAATGACTTTTGCTTTATCATTTGTTAAGGGCACGGTACCCAGTCCAAGTCGCAGGCAAAATGGGCGACCTGGAGCCGCTAGGCTTTCTTACGTTACGATGGCACTATGGGTGCACAGTGTGGACCTTGGGAAACGGGGAGGATTTCGATGATATCTGCCGGAGTAGCGCATATTCATTTATGGGTAGACCGGGGAATTTCCACAGTCTGGGGGATTTTTTCAAGGGCGTATGATTAGGGTTTTCATATTGTATTGGGGCTCCTCTGTGGTTGTTTGAATGTCCATTGTGTACAGTGTTAGTTCTGCCCCGTAATTCCATGTCATTTGAGTCGGGCGTATACAATTTGGGTGCTTTTCTACACCAAACGTTTTCAAACGTTGCATTATTATCTTCTGTGGCCATTTCAGGGTTGCAAGTATTAACTGAGCTTAGTTTCTCTCTCTGTATTTATGATCACTGCTATGATTATTATCTCTAGGGTCTGTCTTGATGCATCCGTTTCATTGACCATAATTTTGGGTTCATTTTTCTTGCATGGTATTGTTGAAAATCTCTGCTCCTGGTATGTGGCTTTCTTTTGCGTCAGTAACTTCTTTGCAACGTTCATTGGGCTGTGAAATTGGTACAGTCTCCTCTGCAAATGGGGGTACTCGTGTGCATTTCCATTTGTCACTCAGGCACTTTACTGTATATTCATGTTCGTTATTTATTATTTCCTGGGGTAGTCGTTGTTGTGCCATTTTTTCTGATTATGTTCTGGTCGTAACTGCGCTTTATCCGCCGTACGATAACTGTATTTCTTCTGGATTGTGCTATGGGCTGGGTAGTCTTCTTACCCTGGGGCAGGGACAAATGGCGCACGTTCATATTCTTTCTGTTTCCAAACTGTTGCTGCCTATAGTATCATCCTGTAGGTATTGTCATATAAGAATTCTTCCTTTTCTTCGCGAAAATTTCAAATTGTGGTTTTTGGGACTTTATATTCATATCCCTCCCTGTTTTTGAGTTATATTGATTACTCATCATGGGGCATGGTATCATCTGTCTTGTCGCTTTGGGATACCTCCTCCATGGCAAGACAATTTTCATGTTTTGTTTTTCTCTGTTACTCTGCTGATATACAGCCCAGCTTCCATCTTTTCCGCTTGAGGTGTGGTGGGGTCGCAAAGAAGGACGTAATTATCCCAATCGGTGGTCATTTTCATACTGTGGCCCATTTTCTTCTTCTTAGGTATGGAATGGTAGGGTTGGGAGGGTTCTGACCTTCCTGGGGCCAGTGGGTTTGCTGTGGTGATTAACATGTAACCTGTCCTGTGACTGATGTTACTGCCTTTTTTCTGCATAAGCCTTTAAACTGTGTTACATTCCGTGTACTAATATGGGTATTTGGCTACTGCGATTTCGTTGCATTGGAATGGTCCAGTGGGATCAGTGGCGTTGAGGACAGAGTGGTTGTGGGATGGTCTCTAGGTGGGTGACGTTTTGGTTTGTCTTATTGTTGACGTATCCACTTGCAGCTTAACAACGTATTGATGCCTCTGTTTTTTAGTGGTAGTTTTTTCCTGACATATTCAATATCATGATGGGGAAAATCTCTGGACTTCGAGACTTCAGCGATTCCCTCTGTATAATTTGCAACAATGGGTCATCAATAATGCTTTCTTCTGCTAGGGGCTGTATGGCTTTGAATTGATTGCCCAGGGTAGGTGTTATGTATCTTCTACTCAGAGAATTCTTTTACTCTGCCTTTTGCTATGACCAGGGAGTTTGGAGCCACCGTATGGGGGCTGTAATCCATTTTCCACTAAAGAACGCTAAATGTGGATATCGTCCCTGGAGATCTATGCCGGGGGTACGTATNGNTGACNTTNATNTTGTGNANGTNATANTNTATTCGAACTTTGTGTTTGTTAAAAAAATGGTTACCTCCCCTAGGATAAGAGTTCTAGGACATTCCTTTAGTAATGACACATGGGTGGTTCAAATATTGTTTCGCCTAAGGGGAAAAGTTTTAGCCCATGCTGTCCCAAACTGAATTTTAGTCTTTGTCCTAGTGACTGAAAGCTAGCGTGAGTGTTTGGGTAACGGTTTTGAAATCGTAACTAAGTGTTGGATCCTCTTGAAGGGCAGCTGGACGTCCTAATAAGGCTGCGTTGGATGCCTCCTGTATATCTACGGCAGTGGCCCTATATTGTTGGTGCCCTGCTGTATTAGATCATGATTGCCGGTACTGGGTCCGGATGTATTTTAGTTCCCATCATGCAACATCTTCTTCATTTATTGTATATTTACTGGATGGGCCCACTTGACAATTTCTGTTCTGTGGTTGTTTCTTTTGTTTTTAGCGGACCAGTTTCTGTGATTTGTTGCCCTCACATAACGGTCCTGTTTTAGTGAGTGGCGCGGCCCCGTCATTTCCCTGAGGTCGCCCCACATGACAGGGGTTGAGGTGCGCCTCTGGTATATACTGATTTCTGGTGTAATCACGTAGGGGGTGCGGGGGTAGCGGGTTGTTGTGGTTGGTAACCTCCTCTTTCTGGGCAGGTGCCCCCCCCCCCCCCACATGATTGTAATTTGCTCTACAGGACACTTGTATAACCACTCCTGTCCAGAGCCTACCGCATGGTAAATGCATCCGTTTTGTATTGACATTATTGACGTCGTTTTGTTGGCCTCATGTGTTGGGGGGTCTATAATTGCGGGGGGTCTATCATCAACGTATTCGTGGGCGAGTACCATTGCACCTCCTGGTAATGGTCAACTTCCATAGGCTCATGCTCATCATAGTCCTATATTATGGTCGGGGTTCCCTACCATGCTTCTTTGTTGGAACCTTCGGTGAAAGATTTTCCTCCTGTATTGCTGCTTGGATTGTACTTCATCGCAATAGTATTGGTGTCCTTTTCTAATAAGATTGCACCCTTCTGATATTTTCCGCTCTCAAGGCCATACGGCCACAAATATCCCATCACTAACTGTATTTCTACCATCAGGTGGTCTGTGGTAGGGGGATTTCTCCGCAAAAATGCCTCTTCTGCCAATATTGAGGAATCGATCTCTCCAAAAAGTTGTACCGATTCATCTCTTTCCTGTTTCATATGCTTCTAAGGAGCTGACACAAGTCATGACTATTTTGGTCTATTATTTAAACCCATTATTCTCTGGGTGAGCTCTTTCATTTAGGGACTCGTAGGTTTCTGTGGGGGTACTGCTGGGGACCTCCTTCTTAAAAAAATTCAGGTCAACGTACCATGAATCAGAAAACCTAACTCGAGCGATTTTCTTTTTTTCTCTTCATCATTTGTTGTTTCTAGCTATTGCCGCAAAATTTGTCTATGTCGGGGACTAAAACCATCTCCTGAATATTCTTCTTATCTCCCTCGAATGGTTTGTACTATGGACCTTAACTTGGGATAATTCTTTTGCATAATTGCTATTCTTTTCTAAGTTCTCAGAATAGGCGCCTGTAGCGGCTATCAATGTGGGTTTCCTCCATATTTGGGATTGACTGGGGGCTGGGCACAACGGTATGTGCATTTACAGGTTGGTTTCTGTGGTTGTTGTTGTTGTTGGTCCACACCAAGCTGTTGAAAATTTTCCATTATAATTGATCCATCTTCGCTTCTGGCTACCTTTTGTTTTTAGAGGACTGGTCATACCGGCAACACCAAATTGCAATGTGTGGCCGGGCAGGGTAGTGGGGGTTGCTGTTTCCAACTCGAGAGTATTAGATTTTTATTACTAGCTAGCCTGCTAGAGGTGATGATTTCTCTCTACAGACTTACAGGAATTTACCAGGTTCGGGGACAATCCTCTATGATGTTTTATTTTTAGAGCATATGGTTATTATTTGTGTTGTAGCACCTGCAACGATTAGCTTTGGCATGATCCTTTAATAATTGGTATGATGGCTAACTGCAAACATATGATTCGTAAAAACAGGCATTTGTGTTCAATGAAAACAAATGTTTTTATTCAATTTCCAACAAGAACTGGGTTAAGTCAAATGGTAAACCCACACCAAAATTGCATAATAGCATGTTGACATTTAATAAACAAGCATAAAAAAGTCAATGCATTATTTTATATGATGCAATTTATTCTTATTGCATCTCGTAATCTTTCATAGTTGCTTAAAACATTGGCGTGGCTCCTCTATCCTTCTAGTGTTCCATTCGTTTTGTTTTGTTATAATGTGGTCTAGAATTTCCACGTTTTTCTTATCTCTCTTCATTTCAATGAAGAGCCAAACTTTCTCATTTATTCATTAGTATTCCTTAGTTTGACTTTCTCTCAGCTTAAGGACCTTCATTTTGGTAAAAGGTTTCAGATATATGCCTGGGTTTACAATTCTTTACCCAGATTTCGAGCGTAGCTCCGTTTCAGTTATGACTGTGGGCTCTAACAGTAATTGTGTATTCAGTATTTAGCAATACTTACAGTTTTCATGAATTCACAAACAAATTATTCTACGTTTCGAAATTACACAGTTGCATTAATTGTGCGAAGTCAATCTCCTCTATAGAATATCACTGAGCAAAGAGAATTACGTCTTGTCTCCACCGCTCTAAATTCATTACTGACTAAAAAAATGGCTTCGTCTCTTGTTCATTCCGGGGAAAAAAGACTCAGCCTAACCATTGGTGGGAAAATCACGTGACCAATGCTTGGCGTTACGAAGCGAAGCTTAGCCTAAAATAATGCGTGGCTTTTCGAAGCTAACCTGGTTTAATTAAACATCTGCGCCAAGACTTTTTTAATCTTCTGTTTCTATAAAAATTTATTTTATATGTTAATATAGCCTGTATCTGAAAACTTACGGTATACGCGGTTACAAAAGCATGCCACCCTCACATGGCAAGCAAAATCGTTTCTCACGAGATGCAACTGGAAAGGAACGTCAAAATCGCGCAGGTGTTGGGAGGTGAGGCCACCCTCAGAGCCTTTCCCGACGATAAAGTGATCAGTATCCTCGAGACAATAGTGGGCAGCAGAGGCATAATTAAAGTAGAAGACACGAAAATGGAGTTATGCTTGCTCTCATCAGCACTTGAAAAAGCAAACTTTCTGATGACTGCACGGATATTCGGGCCGAAAGAATTCCTGCTGCTCCACCAGATAAAATGATGCTGGAAACCTACAAGAAAACAAAAACGTTGGTTTTAAAAGGAGTCGACAACCAGATTGGTCTGTGTAGACCATCACAGAAAAAGTGGTAGTTAATCTCATAGGTAGGTTAGTTATCTAATCTCATAGGTAGGTAGTTAATCTCATAGGTAGGTAATTAATCTCATAGGTCGGTAATTAATCTCATAGGTCTAGGTGAAAGCTGTTGAAAGAGATCTGTAAAGTCACCTTCTCGCTTAAAAAAAATCAGTGGGTAAAAAGTTCTTTTCTCTAGGAGTTGTCTCTAGGAGTGTCTCTATGAGTGTCCTCTAGGAGTGTCTCTAATGAGAGTCGTCTCTAAGAGTGTCTCTAGGAGTGTCTCTAGGTAGTGTCTCTAGGAGTGTCTCTCTATGAGTGTCTCTAGGAGTGTCTCTATGAGTGTGTCTATGAGTGTCTCCTATGAGTGTCTCTATGTGTGTCTCTAGTGTCTTACGCCAGTGTTCTAGGGAGTGTCTCTAGGAAGTGTCTCTAGGAGTGTCTCTAGATGCAAAAACATCCCATTTAATAGTCAGATATCAAGCCACGATAGCAGATCTGAAAGAGGAATTCAAAGACATCCTCAAAAATCAAAAGAAACTGAAAGAATGACCATGGAGGAAATTGCGGCTAAAAACAAACGAGAAAATTAAACGAACGACCAACCCAATGAAAAAAGTCATCTCTGAAATGCTAGAACGGTTGCTCCTAACAATAATCGAGAATGTGATATACCAGTTACAGCAGAATAAGACGACACACACGACAGAAACGAGGAAATTAAAAATCCACAATCCAGCTAGTAGTCCTTTTTAGGACTAGCCCTTCTCAGGGCTGCCAACGAACTAGCGAGGCAGGATGGGAAATATATTATTGAACACGCCACAATTTTACGAACAAACTACGAGAGGAATCTAGACAGTCAGCTCACGGTCCTTATTAGGACCAGTCCTTATCGGGATTAGCAACGGGCTAGCACCGATGGAGAATTTAACACACAATATATATATATATATATATATATATATATATATATATACCCCATATATAACCGTTTGGTTAAACAGGGCATAACGGCTTAATAAATGACGCAAAGAAAAAAATATATAAATACATTTTCCACGGTGAAATACCAGAGAGTTTCATTTTAAACGGTTGAAATGATAGATAATTAGGACTGGTATCGCTACAAATGATTATCTGATTCAAATGACCGCAGGCGATCTTTGTCCTCTCAAGGCTGTGTGTGGTCCCGGTTGCCGAGACCTCCCAGCGCGGCTGAGGCAGCAAATGGGTTATGTGCCTGTACCAGATTTCTCTTTTTCGCGGACCTTCGGTCCCGAATGAGTTTTGGCTGGACCGACGTCTCGGTTAAAAATAAAGGTGTTATAGCGGCAGAAGGAGAGTACACACGAGGGCAAGTTCGGGCATTAACCTCATCTCGTCGGTACCGATTATGAGATGAACTTAAGTGTGCAGGCCAGCGCTGCCCCGAAGAGACCGTGTGTGGTCCCGGACGCCGGGTCCTCCCAGTCCAGATGGGGCAGAGCTCTGTGACCGTCCAGATGGCGTCTTTTCGGCAGACAGGTAAATGCAGTGGCTTCGCCACCGCAGCACGTCCCCGGGCGGATAGGGGTGGTGGCTGTGGCGCTAGAGCCCCCTCGGGGCAAGGTACACACGCCTAAGCAGTCTAACAAAGCCCATTACTGGCAGTTGACTGACCGCCTCAGAAGCCCTAATCGATGGTTGTCTCGGTGATCGTCCGGAAGCTATGACCTCCTCTGCAGGGTAGGGAGGCTCAAACCTCTTGGCAGCGCACACACGCCATAGTGGGCCTGGTGTAGAATGTCTGAGAGTCTAGGAACTCCCTGGGGTTGCAAGAAAGCACTGCATAACGAACCCTCTGTGGATGGGAAGGAGCTATGATGCTGATTAGCTTCTGACCGGGTTGGTAGGAAAGTCCACAGACACCCCAGCTTTACAGTGCCAAAGGGCTTTGTCCCATGGCCACTGGTTATGTCATCATCATCATCATCATCATCATCTGATTCAAATCAAATCATTCGACATCTCCCCACTGTAAGTAGGATCAACGTGACCTGTCTCGTGTATAAACATGATATTTTCGTTTCATAAATAAATCAAGGTAATTAACAGGTACTCGTTGGACATAAAGGGTGGCACTAGACAACAGAAAAGAAAATATAAGTGATAGGCTTACCGGGAATCGAACCTAGGACCAACCAGACGGCGCCATCGCCTTGCTGTGACAGGACATCGTGAATGGACGCCGAGCACCATCCACAGGAATCAGGTTTCCTTATTTATTTTATTTATTTTCGTTTCAGCGCCCTCCTCAGTGTTTTAACTGATCTGTAAGACTTAAAATCGGTGTGCATGGTTAACGTTTCTGCTGTGACCTAGCTTTTTTGGATGTAATTAAATGAAACAAAACTGAGTTATGAAATTTCGGTACTCCTGCTTAATAGTCGAATAGATTTGACCCAAACACGGCATAGTGTGGATTACTTGGTCTGTCCGCAAAAGTTTCAAAATTATTCCAGAAACAGAACATTTTGATATAAACATGATAGTTTGTAAAGAGCCGTGTTCATAAACAATGCTATTTCTAAATGGGACAGGTTTTTGTACACAACTACTGTTTAAATAGAGTACTTCGCAAATGGCGTGTGAGTTTATAACACAGGGCATTTTAAAGGTAGAGCAACTGCGAAAATCAAGACAGAATTACCAACGGGGAAGTTTGTCTAGAGGGGCGTGTTGTAAATAAAAGGGTATTCTACGTTTATTATTGTCAGGTGCAGATATTAGGGATACAAAAAAATATTGTGTTGAACATTTGAAAGAAATACCTGCGTACAAAATAAATATGAGAGAATGCATTGCACAAAACATAATCACTGGAAACCTGTGACCGTTCGTAGGAAGCAACTGACCACTAGACGACAAACACTTACGGTTTCTGGCCCCATGGTTGAGCAAAAATATCTTTTCTCAGGTTCAGACAGTTACAGACCATCGTCGGCCCGACGGAGCAAACACAAAGGTGTAGTTTTTGGGCGTTATTACACGGAACCCCCCCCCAGGCACTAGAGAGAGTATTAGGTTGTGAAAACAAAGTGTGGGGTCCGGGAGTTTATGGGGTAATTTGGAAAGTCCCTTTGTGTTTTTAAATTGTCATTATTTCACTCCTATATGGAGCAATATATAGGACATTAACTGCCAGTTTTTTATTTTTTTTTACATACAATGACTTTATTTACCATTAACAATTACAACCCGAGCCCGAGACGCTCGTTGCTTGCTCTAGGCATTTTTTGAAAGCATAGGCAGCAAATTTTGTTATCGCCAGTATCGTTAAGTGTTTGTCCGACTATGTTAATACTGTATTGGAGTTTTATTTTGTTTCCTTTCTGACAATAAAGAAAAGAAATAAAATAATGCAACTTCCGTGTCAAATGGTATTTATTTACTGATCGTTCCGACAATTACAGTCTTGGAAGAGGAGGCATCAAAGAAAGATTTGGCTACCAAAAGAAGCAGCAGTCTGGGAGACTTTTTTTTTCAGGCCATAAATCGAGGATCCTTCAGCAAAAAGAAAAATGGTGGCAAGAAAAAACAAAGATGGGCTGTATACCGCTCCACCTATGTCCCCAGTTATTGGTGACGTCATGGGATGTGAGTCATGGACAATGACATACAACCCGCAAAAGTCAGATCCAAAACCTCAGACATGAAGTATCTGAGAAAGGTGGTTGACAGTAACATGAGAAGGACATGGTACGCAACCAGGACGATACGTCAAGGCCTAAAAACCCAACGCGTGCAGACCCAAGTAGAACAGTCCCAACTAAGGGCGGTTTGACCTAATGTCTACCAAATGGGAGAATGATCGGCTGCACGGCAGGAGGTTATGGGAGGCTTTGAGCCAGGGATCCATGACTTCCAGGGACGACCCAGAGTCCGCTGGGAGGACAACGCTAGACAATCTCTGAAGGACCGAGGACTTAGAATCGGAACACAGGCCAGGAGGATGTCAGCCTGATAGGATAGTATGGCGCTCACTCTTTCCAAAGATCTACAACCTCACGGTAAAAGAAGAAACTACGTCTAAGTAAGTAAGTTCAACAGTTGTTCTCATGTATATCTAATGGATATAAGCAAGGATATGACAATTAAACAATTTAAATTGCAAACTTCTTGTTCCAACTATAGTATTTTAAACTTGTTTATCGGGACCAGAGGATAACAATTCTATGTTGAAATTACGGGAACAGACACGGGACATTATCTTCTGTAATCAGAAACAGGGGAAAGCAATATAAAATATGTCAGCGAGCAGAAATAAGGGAAGCGACTTTATGCAGGATACGGTGTTATGATTTGTTTAAAACAAGGAACCGAGAAAATCTGACGATGGGCTGAAGGCACACCGCTAGACAGCGAGTGGTTATCAGGAAAGGCAAGTTTACAAAAGGCGCGCGTGTTTAGCACGCGGTCTGGGAGGTATACGATAAATGAAAACGTAATTTTAGAACTAAAGATGACACACTGAGCGGGGCATAGGGGCAGGCATCAGGAAAAAGAAGCGTGTCGCCTGCAGGGATGCACTCACTAGTCAATACTATTCTCTGTTCTCTATTGTTTTTAAAATGTTATATATTTACGAAAGGTAATGTGTTCCTGGCTTAGCTCTGTAGTATCAAGTCTTCACGTCTGTCAAACACTTTATTTTTTATTTCAATTAGCAGAGAATTTAAACGTCTTTCTTGGTATTTGCAATCTGAACATACCGCACGAACTGCTAGATAATATCTGCAGAAAGATTGCTGTTCTAGAACAGTGGGAACATTTTTCCCTCGCACGTCGCGCGCTCTCTGGAGACAGAGATTATTCACGTCAATACTCACACCCGATGCACGTTTGTGAAGCATAAGGATTTGAAACACATCATCCCTGCGGCGAAGTGGTAAATATACTTGGTAGTCTGAAAGCGAACAAACCAAGGAACGGACAAACCATTTTTTTTGTCCTGGAAAAAGAAATTGTAGTTGTTTCGTTTTTAGCGGATTGTCGCCGTGGAATAAAAATCGTCTTGATGGTAAGTACAAATTCAGTTTAATAATGTTGTAAGCTTATTTAAAATTAAGAAAAAACCAATTACGAAGTTACACTTACACATATAATGTTCATTAAACACAAACAAAATTATTTTGCGGTTATAAGAACCCGTTAAGTCCGTCTTGAGGGGGGCAGTTTAGGGTTATTATTTAGCGGCATAAGAATTCTTGTTCAGGCGTATTGCCAACCTTACCCGTGGGTTTACTAAGATTGTTGGCTTGCTGTGTTCTGTCCTGCTGCCCATGTTCCCGGTTGTATTCACTGACAAGGGCGGCTAAGAACATTTTCATTTTCCCTGTGTCGATCATTTATAAAGCTTGGAGGCTATAACTGCAGCTAGGCACTTAGCGTAGCGAACTGAGAGCTATAACTGCAGCTAGGCAACTTAGCGTGAGAGCTATAAACTGCAGCTAGCCAGCCTTAGCGTGAGGAGCTATAAACTTGCAGCTAGGCACATAGCGTGAGAGCTATAACTGCAGCTAGGCACCTTAGCGTCAGAGCTATAACTGCAGCTAGGCCACTTAGCGTGAGAGCTATAAACTGCAGCTAGGCACTTAAGCGTGAGAGCTATAACTGTAGCTAGGCACTTAGCGTGAGAGCTATAACTGCAGCTAGGCACTTAGCGTGTGAAGCCTGCATCAAAGCGTTTATGTGTTCTTACAGCGGTGGTTCATGTTTGCCATATACGATGTACAAGCTGATGTTTTATACGATGTACAAGCTGATGTTTTATACGATGTACTTACAAGCTGATGTTTTTACGATGTACAAGCTGATGTTTTATACGATGTACAAGCTGATGTTTTTATACGATGTACAAGCTGATGTTTTATACGATGTTACAAGCTGATGTTTTTATACAGATGTACAAGCTGATGTTTTATACGATGTACAAGCTGACGTTTTTTACGATTACAAGAGGTGATGTGTTTATACGCCCCGATGTACAAGCTGATGTTTTTATACGATGTACAAGCTGATGTTTTTATACGATGTACAAGCTGATGTTTTTTATACGATGTACAAGCTGATGTTTTTATACGATGTACAAGCTGATATTTTTTATACGATGTACAAGCTGATATTTTATACGATGTACAAGCTGATGTTTTATACGATGTACAAGCTGATGTTTTATACGATGTACAAGCTGATGTTTTATACGATGTACAAGCTGATGTTTTATACGATGTACAAGCTGATGTTTTATACGATGTACAAGCTGATGTTTTATACGATGTACAAGCTGATGTTTTATACGATGTACAAGCTGATGTTTTATACGATGTACAAGCTGATGTTTTATACGATGTACAAGCTGATGTTTTATACGATGTACAAGCTGATGTTTTATACGATGTACAAGCTGATGTTTTATACGATGTACAAGCTGATATTTTATACGATGTACAAGCTGATATTTTATACGATGTACAAGCTGATATTTTATACGATGTACAAGCTGATATTAACCAGGTCTGCCGACTCACTAGAGACCACACTTCCCCCTCCTGTAGAACTACACCACGCTATCAACATTTTACTGTACTATGAAAATGACCCAACTGCAGTTGAAGAAGCAAAAAAAAAAAAAAAAAAAAAAAAGAAACCAAAGAGGTAACATCTAATTGTTTCTAGTAGTACAAGTATTATGACTGCGACACGCTTGTATTGTATCATATTGACTCTCCATTATCAATATGGACGCGGTGAGGCAGAAGAAAATTGTCTTTTGTTCTCGTAAGACGAATCACCTTTTTTTCGATTTTTTTTTTTCAAACACATCCATTGATACACGATCATGAATAACAACTTAGCAAATGTATCTTTCCCAGACAAATAAAATGAGCCTGTTCGACATAAACGTCAAATATGATCTACTCCGTGGCCCACAGCCGTGGCATATTTCCAAGAATATCACAACAAGACACGAGACATTCACCAACGTAAGCCCCCGACAGATCCACCGTATTATATGACCAGGTGTAATTCCAAAGCATACCTGTCAAATATATATTAATATTTGTTCACGGACTCTTTTGTTTATTCACTATTTTTGCCTTGCTCTTTGTCACCATCGTTTTTTCCTCACTTTTATTAGTTCTTTTATCTACTTCATACATTCATCACCTTCATCACATTCATCACCTTCATCACATTCATCACATTCATCACATTCATCACCTTCATCACCTTTATCACATTCATCACCTTCATCACATTCATCACATTCATCACCCTTCGGCGCACCAAGGAACATAAGCTTGTAACAACCGTATGCCAATTCTTCATTTATCTATTTATTAATTACTATTTCCCCCCATCGTCTTTACGGTGTTTTATGGGATTTCCTCATAGCCTCTCTTATTTCTCACCTGTCTTTCACGTATGTGAATGTGCCTGACGAAGGTTAATTCCGAAAGTTCCGTGTCTAGTCCAGGGGCCGGGAACCTTTCCATGACAAATAGCCAAATATTTAACTTTGTCTCCATTTTAATAAATTGAAGAGCCGCATGAAAAAAAAATCATATTCAATTATATATATATATATATATATATATATATATATATATATATATATATATATATATATATATATATATATATATATATATATATAATATATATATATATATATATATATATATATATATATATATATATAAATATATATATATATATATATATATATATACAGTACTTTGCAAAAAAAATGGCAGTCATATTTTCGCAACGCAGCACACTCATAGAAGCAAATAATAATAAAAAACTGTATGTCCAGAGGAAGATTGGTATCTCCCCTATCTATTAACAGTGGTTTCAGTACAATATAATGTTGCCTTCTCCAGCAAGGCAAGCCTGGATGCGGCGAGGCATACTTCCCACAAATGTTTGTAGGTAATTGAGAGTCAGACTGTCCCAGTATTTTTCAGCTACCTTCTTCAATTGTTCAACGTCTCTGAGTCCACTCTTTTTTAAATGATTCTTGAGTAGTGCCCAAACGTTTTCAATTGGGTTTTGATCGGGACTGTTGCTGGGCCACTTCAGCACTATCACATTCTTCTCTTGCAGCCATGCTTTGGGGGTATGAGCTGTATGATTTGGGTCATTGTCATGTTGAAATGTGCACACATCGGGGTACAGGACCTGCATAAATGGCAGAAGGTGTCCCTCTAGTATGTCGATGTACCTTTCTTTCGTGAGAATTCCTGTGAAAACACACAGTGGGGTGGCACCTCTTGCTGACATCCCTCCCCAAAGATGGAATTTTTTAGGTATGTTTCGGTCGCTGGTACACAGGCGTTACAGAGCCTTTCGTCCAAATATTTATTTGAGCAGGATAAGACCAAAGAGAACATTCATCTGAAAAAATCACATTGTCCCATGACAAATTTTGGTGTTCGTGGCACCAGTTCAAGCGCATCTGTTTGTGAGTCTCTGTGAGCAATGGTGACGAAATTACCCGCTTTTTTGTGTAATTCATCCTGTGTAGCTCCCGGTTGACAATAGCATTAGATACCTCTGGGCTTCCCAACTCGATCATGCGCTGCCGTATGTTTTCTACACTCTTCATTGGCCCAGCCCGAACGATTTCGGCGAGACACCGATGGTCCTTTGTGACCAAAATTCTTGGCCTCCCACTACCTTCTTTTCGCTCGATTCCATTACCTGCTTTTAATTTACTCACAACTCTGTAGACAGTCCGCTCAGGAATGTTCAAGGTTTTAGAAATGTTGGAACATGTTTGATTTCCTTCATTCCAAAGCTGTGAAATTAACATACACTTTGACTTTGTATCCATTTTCTGCCACTAGCATTAGAAATTGTTGTCTGCTCTTATATCAAGGGACGTTTCTCTACGCTAATTTTTTTTTTTTACTTTTGGTAGTGTTTGCTCACTTAAGTGGAGTGCAAATTTGGGCAGGAACATGCATATTTAATTAGATTTCAGCTTATTTACCTGAGCAATATGACTGCCATTTTTTTGCAAAGTACTGTATATATATATATATATATATATATATATATATATATATATATATATATATATATATATATATATATATATATATATATATATATATATATATATATAAATATATATATATATATATATATATATATATATATATATATATAAAATAATAAACACAATTTTTTAACAGTCGCACGAGACGGCTCAAAGAGCCGCATGCGGCCCGCAAGCCGCGGGTTCCCGACCCCTGCCCTAATTTAAGATCAGAGTCAATTACCTAGTTACTGTTCAGTAGACCTGATAGTGACACTAACAGGACTTGAAGTCAATAACTATACCTCAAGAAACCAGATCTCTAACCGGTCTGCCACCCAACACTTACATTTAATATGTAACACTGCATAAGTCACCCCCATGGAAGCATGCGAGTTATCTCTCCTAACTAAGAGAGTTGAAGTGGAAATGAGCTCCCTTTGAGATAAGGGGAAGAAAAACAATTGCAAGCAAATTATTACAGATGAAACAAAATTACATATTTCTAGAATATTTTGCTTCACATGTCCGCTAGTAACGCAATGCGCTAAATAGTTAAGATTTTTAAAATCTCAGATAAACCAAGTCATGTCAGCTGTATAGTGGTTAGAACGTTTACCTTCCAGGACAGTGTTGAGCGTTCGATTTCTCGGCAGTTTATTTATTTTTTTATTATTTATTAATTCAATTCTGTCCTCTGTCGTTTTTACATACGTGTTTTTGTTAATAATAGTTTCCGAGTGTCCGTGTGTGTTGTGGGACTTGCTTACTCAGTGGAAGGTAAAAATGGAAGGACATGGAAGTGCTAACACTAAAAACAGGGGAAAAAGGTGCTATTCTCGGTATTCTTTCTTCTTTTTTGGTCCTTGGCTACTGACTGACAAAGAAATCAGTGGTCATCACGCCTCTTAGCGTCTCTTGTAGGTCAGCAAGAAAACTGTCTCTATTTGGCTCGGTCGATAGTCATCCTTCGTGGTTGTATCTCGGCCTCTGGTTCATGCTCAGTCGATAGTCATCCTTCGTGTTGTGTCTCGACTCTGGTTCATGCTCAGTCGACAGTCATCCTTCGTGTTCTGTCTCGGCTCTGGTTCATGCTCAGTCGACAGTCATCCTTCGTGTTGTGTCTCGGCTCTGGTTCATGCTCAGTCGACAGTCATTCTTCGTGTTGTGTCTCGACTCTGGTTCATGCTCAGTCGACAGTCATCCTTCGTGTTCTGTCTCGGCTCTGGTTCATGCTCAGTCGACAGTCATCCTTCGTGTTGTGTCTCGGCTCTGGTTCATGCTCAGCATCTCTGCTTCCATAGTTTCTCCGCCAGGTGGCTTATGGCCGTCCTTGATTTCTCTTTTCTGTCTGGATAGGAGTCCAAAGCGTGGTTCTGGGTGCCCCCCAAGTTCTGGTGATTGTATTGCGAGGGTGTCTTTTAGGACGTGGCTCAACCCAATTCCCCGCTATGATGGTGCTCATGCTTTCTTAGTGGCTCCCATTTTGCAGTTCTTGGTTGGTTGGAGACGGTGTGTTTGGCTTAGAAAATTCGAAGAATTTTCCCCCTAGGTTGTGTGGAAAGAGGACAATTTGGGAACATTCCCTTGCCTGGTACTCTCCGACATTCTGCACTGTACAGAATTACAGAATTTACGCAGCTCTCATATGTTTTTTAAACTTAGTGTTTGTTACTGTATATTTCTCGGGCCCATGAGACAGAAATCGCACACTACTTTTCTTTACCATTTTTTTTTTTTTTTTGACGAACTACTTGCCACAAGTCCGTATTCTATTTCACGCGCCATGACAAAATCACGGTTAGTTGTTTAGTGTCGTGTGTAGTGTGTGATCTGTCACACTTATCAGTTGTGTAGTGGTACACGGTGTGAGATCTGTCAACACTTATCAGTCGTGTAGTGTGTGATCTGTCACACTTATCAGTCATGAAGTGTGGTGATCTGTCACATCCTATCAGTTGTGTGTAGTGTGTGAGCTGGTCACACTTTATCAGTTGTGGTAAACAATTAATAACACATAAGGAAGGGAAACCCGAGGCCTGTAAACAGTAAATTAATATTAGACAAACATAAAGGTATGTTTTCAGGCACTCGTAAGGAAATAAAGAAAGTAGAAACACTTGGGACAAACAGAAAAACCAAAACGACAGACGTAAGTGGCTTAAACCCAGGGTTCGAATCCCGTACCTTCCGTACGACAACTCACGACCTAGCTATACAAGCGAATCTCACCACTGACCCCCACGGCCTCAGCTAGGCATCACCAAAAAAAGGATGCTTTTTACTGACTAGTCATCAGTGCGGAAACACAAGATAACACCGGAAGTATTACAGTGGGCAACTCAGCCCATTAATGGACGCAATCACTGCTGTTATGTTCCTCTATACAGCAGTATATTGTCAGTCCTAACAAGACAAACAGACCTTTGATTACTGTGTCCAGTAAATGATAGAAGGACTAAAGGACAGTAGTATAGTGTTGTTTTTCTGTTGACCAAGTTTTCTACTTCTTTATTTCTTACGAGAGTGCCTGAAAACATACCTTTTATGTTTGTCTAATATTAATTTACTGTTTACAGGGCCTCAGGGTTTCCCTTCCTTTATGTGTTATTAATGTTTATACAATTCCAGAAACCTGGTATGTCAATCCTTTGTGTGTATATATATATATAGAATGGTTAATGATGGCGAATAGTTGAGAAAAATATTTTTACCTGTCTTTATTTATTTTTATTTGGGAACATTTGGGTTTGGAATCTTCCCCTACGTGTATTTCGAGTGAGTTTGATAATATAATATATATCCCTTCATGTCTATCGTAAATGCGCTACTGAGGTGACAACCCTTAGCGTGACTTTATTTTCCTGTGTGTTCCATTTTCGACGTTTATTCTACTCTCTCTCCTGCTTGTTGTTGAGAGCTTCTTTTCGCCCCAGTTCTGAGGGTCCCCACGTAGATAGCTCATCGATACTTGGTGCGATAGGCAGCTTCATCCTCACCAAAAGGTTGCTGCATTTATGTTCCAGTGCCCTCATGTCTCTCTTGCACACATCTTTGAAATCTCAGCTGCGGTATCGCCCAACTAGTTCTTTTGCCCATCTACCTAGTTGTCCGGTTAAAAGATATTTTTTTGGAATGCGACAATTCTTCCATGCGAGCGGACATGGGCGTAATTTAGGTCTGCGCTGTGCTAAGCATAATGTATTTAATACTCGTATTTTGAAAGTCAGCTCAGCGTGTCAACACCTCGGATCAAATTCGTCACTTTGGTATCGGTCACGACGAAATACCGAGGGATGTGGCGTCTAGTAAAGCGGTAGATGGAAGGAAACTGAGCCATCATTTCTTGCTTAGCAAAAAGTTGTCCAATGTCTCGCTTGCAATACAGAAGTGTGCAGGTTGACCAAGCGTTATATTACAGCAGCTTTTGGTCTTTGTTGTGAGGTCTGATAGTCCTTTTTCCCCACACAAACACGCGATCTGTGAGGCGGGCACTGGTTACGATGATTGCTTTTGCCAATGCTGCGGGTCCAATATCTCGTGATACAGCGAAAGTTTTGTCCCATTTGGTGGTAGGATCACACCAGGCTATGTGAAGGTGCTTGCACACCACTGCTCCCAATATCATAGTTATACGATAGTGATAAACTGGTGCAGCCAGCAACACATCCTGACTCAATCAACATTAGTTTTTCTTATTTTTAGACTTCATTGTCGAGGCCAAAGTGATGGAACATAATTATCTTATATTTGTTTTGAATGATAGTTCGTTACTTTTGCTCAGTAACTTGGGCCGATTTATTCGCTCAAGTCGACCCACCCGTCATTTAATAACGATTCGGAGGACGACATAGTTAGCTGAAAGTTCTAGTGTGAAATGGTTGCTGTGTGTTTTGTTCACATTACGTCCCAAGGGCGCAAGATTTAAAAAGATATCTGTTACATTTACACAAAACTATGTCTGTGGCGGTATTGCCTCACCCCGCTTTGCTAGTAGTGCGGTCCAAAAGTGCGCCCCAACAAAACTACAAGAGTTGTATCTAATATGGGATCAAGGTTGTCTACCTTCGCACAAGATTACTCTTGGTCAGATTTTCAGTAGATAGAACTGTTGTAATGACGCTTCTACCACATAGGTGTGTTCACAAGGAAACTTACAATATAAATCGGAAAACAAATGATTGCACTTAAATGGAGCACGTTAATTCTTATGAAAGATGGCCGACATACTTTTGTTGACAGGATTAAAGCAATGGTTTATGTTAGTACAATATTTAAGGGCTCTGCTGGGGCTGGGGCTGATGTAAAACTGGTAAGGAACTTATAAAAAGTATATAATAACCAATTATTAAACCGGTTATTGATCATAAGTTCTACAAATAACCGTTCACATGAATACAAGGGACGTTTAGGCGTGTTTACCCCTTCAGTACAGCCACAGTTACAAACATGGTCGTCTAAAGGACACAAGAATTACATATAGGTACTACAAAAACATACAACGATGAATGAGGAAACATACATCCAACACTGAGCGGATTTACCATGAATAGGATTGGAAAAAGCTAACCACCACTACAGTGCTTGAGCATGAAAAGCAGACAAAACAACGATCAATATAACTAATGGTTTATGATAGCTAGTTTTAAAGCCACCCCACCATCTGATTACACTCAGGGCGAGATTCCTTATTAATCTGGAATAGCTCGAGTTTATAGGGTGGTGTAAAACCGACTGAGGTCAAAAATGCGCCGTAACTTTTTAAAATGATTCTATAATCTGAAGTTAAATTTGTAAAATATTATACATAATAACAAAAATTTCATAATCAGCTTTATGTTTTAACAGTTTGAATTATCAATTGTAAAGTTTTAGAATGAAAAAGTTTCATTCATTGATGGATAATAGAGACGATTGAAAATACAAGTTACACTTTCCCCCCACACCTTTGGCAGCTTATTATATGGAACTTAGATAGAACCAATTGGACCGGGTTCTGCCACTACATTCTGCATGGGGTTGGTTCTTTTTACACATGCTCCTCACTAGTTCCGCTGGGTCATCTGCGTTGTAGGCCGTGTTAGATTCAGTTTTTCCACATGATAATGTCAGGGGTGAGTTCTACATAAGTGGGTTCCTTCATCTTAAAAGATCAGGCTTACTGTTCTCTTCTTGTTCCAGAGACTTCAAGTACTTTCATGCTTGTTGAGTTCTTTTACTACGTCGGGGAGTTAAGTGTTTTGAACGATTCTCATACTGTGGTGTTTGTAGTCTTTATGTATAGGACAGCAAATGTGAAGCGCATACTTAGTATGTTAAATTGTTATATGTTATTATTTCCGTGCCGTCGCTACACGGATTTATTTTGAAACATATATTATCGCGGTCTTGCTTGAGTCGATCTGTTGTCATCCGAGCTATGATGCGTTGATGGGCAGGACCCGATATATTTTCACGTCCAAGATTAGGACGTGATGTTTTGTTGTACACTTGCCCTAAGTCAGATGTGGAGGAACACATGCGTTTTGTTAATGTTAATTATGAATGAAAACATGAAGGACGCTATTTCTTGAAGGAACCTTGCACCCTATGAATCCTTCCGTTATATTTATACTAGTCACAGGAAACACGGCTCGTTTTTTAATGTCTCAACACTCAGAAGACTTGCAAAACCTGCATGTTTCGGAATCTGCTTCAGGCTGAAACGCAAATATAGTCCCAGCTTCGCTTCAGTTGCGGACCATCTGACATTCAGGAGCAGATTAAGATGTCCAGAATATTATATATAAGCTGTTACCCGTTAATAAGTTACAGATCCGGGTTATTAATTGATGATTATTATCTGATGACTGGTATTGGAGATTGAAATTAATGGTCTTGGGTGTTACACTTAATGGTTACACTGTTCTTACGGCTACCAAACAAAGAGCAGAATCATAACTTCTTATATCACTGCGAATGGTCTCAAAATATCAAATTCACTGTACTACTAACATACCACTTGCTCTACACACGAAGATTAATGTTAGTGAATTCAAACTCTTTTGCTTGACCCTAGATTTCGACACTCAGGCTAACATCTTGGACTAACAAAAAAAAACACTTCTTTTTTTCTCTTTATACTAAACTAAATTTACTACTGTTTTTTTCTGCGTCAATTTTAATGGCGCTGTTTTTTAATCTAGCAAAACCCGTTTTTTCTCTAGCAGGTACGGCCGCATCTCTAGAAATACGCTATTGAAGTTTTTTAACAACGCATACAGTATTACAACATCATTCGTACAAGAAGTATAACAGTTATGTAGGCTTGAATTTCTTTGCAGTCGACTTTCGTCGGTGAATGGCATGTGGTACATCGCGATGAAGCATCCAACAATAATCGGCAAGCATGGTCACACTCCACCGTCCTTGATAACGTGACTCCATTACGGCGATATCTTGATGGAATCGTTCTCCATGTTCATCGCTGACTTCGCCAAGGTTGTCAGGGAAAAATTCAAGATGGGAATCGAGCAAATGGATTTTGAGGGACATGTTACAGCCCATAATTCTGTATGCATCTATGCACTGCTTAACAATATGCACATAGTCGACAGATTTGTGATTTCCCAGAAAGTTATCGACGAGCGATTTGAATGCCATCCATGCGCGAAGTTCACTACCATGTAACAAGTTCTCGAATTGTTTGTCTGCAATAACTTTCCTAATCTGAGGTCCTACAAAGATACCTTCCTTTATCTTTGCATCGCTAACTTGCGGGAAACTTTTCTCGAAAGATAAGTGAATGCTTTGCTCGATTTTTATCTAAACGCTTTTACAAAATTTTCTTCATGAGCCCCAACTTTATATGTAACACAGTGTGTAAAATGAAGCTGTCTTTGTTAACTAATGGCTCTCAGTGTGTATTACATTTTTATGCCCGAGCTGCAACCCCGAATCCCGGATAGGCCACACCTTTCCTTGCCATAATGTTTTCCTGTCTAGTTGCGGCTCCCTGTCCCATTCACATCGGAAGCAACAAAATTTAGTATACCCAGTCTGCATGCCCGTGAGAATTGCAATGACCTTTAGGTCTCCACAAATCCGCCATTGGTAGTCATTGTACTTTATTTTTTCCAAACGTTTATTTATAGCCATATATTGTCATAAAGATTTTCTTTCATATGAACAGAAGTAGTTGGCGACCTGGAAATTGATGAAAAATAAATTTCTGTTATGCAATGAACACGGCTTTTAGGACCAAGTCAAATAAGGCAAGCCTTCCAGTCGTAACATCCCCCCCATCTTTCGTTGCCCAACCTATATCCTGTCAGACTCGATCCCTATTGGGACCGGAAAATTAAACACATCAATGCTAAAGCTAAGATGTTCCATCATCACGATCTCTAAGTATTTGGAAACAAGATACTCGATGGTGTCTAAGATCGAAAATGTTAGATAACAGAAGTTATTGGACGCTTAGAAAGATACCATTTCATAGGAGTCGCGAAAACCGAGTAAATACCGCAATGTCCTTTTGTAAAAGATCGACTGATATCAAAGCTTTTATTAAGATCTGAAACGTTCTCCTGAATGGTTAATTTATTAAGTAAAACACCATCATTCACAACGGTATTGGTAATATGCTGAGTCAGAATTAGTTTCTAAAGCAGGTAAAAAACTATCACTTCTGTGATGGTTCATTCAACGTCACAACGGATATTTGGTTCTGGTGGTACTTGGATCCGGACACGTGAAATGATTGGATCAAGAGGGGCACTCGTTTTATTCGTACAACCGTAATTCAATATTTGGATAAACCACAGACTTTCTAGTTTTAAAGTGAAACCAATGGAATATTTGTCAAGCAGGAAGTAACAATCAGTAGTGTGATTTGTATGTTCACGCACAATAATTACTGGCACTTCCAAAAAAAGGCATCGACTTATGCTTCGGCGATTTTCGTAACCAACCTGCCAATGTATCAAACAAACTGCATTTGGCTTCCAAGATTTATTTGCATCATCAACTTTCGAATCGAAATAAAGTTCATATGCTTTCTTTAGTAATGGTGTAAAGTTTTTCTGGTCAACCACCGGATCAACGGTAAAATATATCCGCACACAGTAAACAGAACAGATCAGCCGAATTTCTACAACTAACCTCTAGAAGCCCATATTTTGCATCAGAATTATTTTCAAAATTACAGTAACTATTTGAAAAAATCGTCGTACCGTCTACATATGTCCATGCATCTTTTAAGAGCAGTATAAAAAAAGTAGGAATTATGTTGCTCTTTTAATAATTTTTAATAAGTTTATATACCACCAAAATGAACCACCGTAACAGCAACATTAACGGTTTCCCAAAAATCCCCTGCTCTCCACACCCGTAATCTTAAGGAACCCCCCCAGTGATAGAGATAAACCCCCCCAGACATCCAATCTGCGTCAAGAAACTGACCATACAGGAACACCCTATATACATTCCTTCATACCTAAGGAAAGCCAAAATGTTGTTTGTCACGTGCTATTTATGGTCGTGCGTTACTACCGTCACAGGCCACTTACAAGTCCTACTCAACACGTGCCCTTAAATGTTGTATCCGTGAGTGGGCCCGTGGGTACATTCACAAGCCACATAGATACGCAAAGAAAACATGTCGTGGAACTGTAGGGTAAGGACATTATTAAACATAGTTTATGTTCTACCAATTAACGGCTTCAGTTGACCATACACGTGTCAAACATAATGACTCAGAGAGTGCAAGAACCTGGTACTATAGTCACATCTCACTATATTCTCTTAATCGATATGTCTAAGTCATGATGTTATTAAGCGGATCAACATGACTAGAATCCTCCCTCAGAACAGGTACATCTAAACTCTCGCCGCTGTGACAATAGATTTACAATGGCCTAAAAACGACTAGCTTTCTTCACATTCACAAGCATTATAATAAGTTAGACTTAATGGATCCTATGTTACCATCCCCAATTCGACCCGTTTTGTCACAACTCCCAAATAATCGGGCAAATCACTACACTCTAAACCATGCTCTCATCACAATCTCAAAAGACGCTCCTTTCAACCATCAAGACAACGGTCGGCATCACCTAGTATCAAACTATGGGAATCTATCAGCCAACGGTAAATCCTCGCCCGTGCTGACAATAATAAATTAGCAACATCAAACGACCGCTTCCTCAACCATGTCAGCATTATCATAATACTAGAACAATGGATTCCTATTCCCATTAAATCGGATTATCCCTCGCCTGTGCTGACAATAACTAAAGGCAGTCAGACCAACGAATGCTCTATAAACATACCATATTATCAAATTAATTGGGTACTATGGAATCTTTTCCCAGCAATCAGAAAAACGGTCAATTCCTCGCCGTGCTGAATCAAATAAATGGCTTTCTATCAGAGACGTTTGCTTTCGGGAAACACATGTGCAGCATTATAATTAAATAGATATGGGACTACATTGTATCCAGCATATCGGTTATCTCGCCGTCCGCTGACAATATCATAATAGATCCGTTAAGCCATCGGCAACGATCCTCGGCGTTCTAACTACATCAATAGTGAACTACTATGCGGCACATTTCTCTCGCACGATCCCTGCAACTCCCTGGCAATCTGCAGTAATCTCGCCTGTCACTCATCTTGACATTTATATATTCAAGACATATGGTCCTGGATCCTTACCTCTTCAAAATATACTCAACAAACACCAATTTCTCCATATAAACTCTGGAATTAATATGGCCTACACAAATACCATGGGTCCTTCTAGAACTTTTTGCACTGCGCAGGCATACTCGAAACACAACACTGGTAGGACACGAACCTCCTCCACCGGTCGGAACCCAAAAAAACAGAATGCCATTATTTCCCACACTGAACCCCCCCCCCCCCCCCCCCCCCCCCCCCCCCCCCCAACCCCCACACCGACACGAGACTCGGTTGTTTAAAAAAAACACAAAGCTCCAGTTCTCTGATAAATTGCATATGGTCCTAGTCCACACGAGCCTTACTCACAGCATCGAACGACAGTTCAGAGAAAAAAAACATCTCTCCGCTATTTGGAACTGAACCGTAGTTTCGCCCACTTGGAAACTTCTCGATCACACACGAGGGAATTTCCCCTAATACTATTTTAACTTAAACATCAAGCTTAACCATGCAACGTAACCCGCAATCAGAATTGAATTATTTCGCTTAAACATTTTCATAGTCTCACCTCCTCCTTGCATGATATTTACTCTGTTATCAGATTGCCACACCGACCGGGAAAAATAAAAATGATTAATCATTTTTTTTGTTGAAAATTTAGAGTCCCAACTAATTTAGAAAAATAAAATGAAAAGTTATATTATAATATGGACTGACCAAAAAAACTGTAATCTAACCAAAAAAATGTACCTATCAAAAAATGTACACAATCTAACCACCCACAAATTATCACAGCAATATAAAATGTAATACTTACAACTAAAACACATCAAACATAATTCCAACGCTAAATGTATTCACAATGAATGTTTTACCGCATGATCAATTTACCAACAAAAGCAATCAAGATCTCAATACAGAGTCATACCAAAATTTAATCTTAATACAAACACCAAGCTAAGTACCATTTTTGTACAAGGTACCAGCCAATATGAAAGTGAAAGAATGTATCAAGATCAAAGCAACAGAAGGAATGATCTGTAGTAAAAGGAAAGTAAAAGAAATCGGAAAAATCGAGAAACAATTAACATATTACCACAATTTAAGTAAATCAATAAGAACAACAATTATTTATATGTACAATATATTAATTTTATTTTTATATTCTATTCAATATAAATTCTTACTTAGTTATATTATTCACTCAATAATACTACACAACGAATGAATCGTGTGTTAATAAGTATCGAAAGAACTGAATAAAGTATAAAAAAACTAGAATCGAAGAGAAAACGAAGATATGTGATACGGAAGAAATATAATCAAGCATATAAAAAACACATATCGAAAAAGCAAACATAAAAGATACAAATACTTAAATGAAGGAATAGTCCAACAAAAGACAACGAATGGAAAGCAAAGGCATGAACGCATAGTAAAGTCAATGAACACACAAAAAATCTACATACTAAGATAAAACCAAATTATGTATAGTCTTAGACATTCAACAAACAATATATTCTCAAAAAAATAAAATAAAAATGATACGTGGATCCACAAAACTTTCCAAAAAAATGTCAAAGTAATATCTTATACTAAAACACTCTTCCCAAAATAACAATAATACCATAAAACTATAAAAAACCACCTTAATAAGTAATTTAAAAAAGTTACAAAAAGTTATAACATAACTCAAAAAAATCCAACAAATCATTATTAAATCAAACAAACAAAAAATAGGCAATTTGCGACCTAACTATTTGACCCTAAAAACCCTCCTCAACATCGTATAATAATAAAACATTTTTTCATAATATACGCCAATACCGGACAAGTTTAATAAAATATGCAAAAACAAATAGAACAATGACTTTGGTTTTTCGGGGCTCACTAAACCCCCCAAATAATTAAGATTCAATGCAATTTAAAAAACAATAACAAAAAAACATAACATAAATTGTATAATACCAAACAATTTCTTAAATTATGATCTACAAAATAGTTGGTTAAAAAATCCCAATAAATTATCACCAAAAAGTTAATTCAAAAGTAATAACTAATAAACTGACAAATCTAATAGCAAAATCCACCAATACTTACAATCCTTCACATTATAAAGGAAACCATATAATCCCATACTTTATACATTGTAAAAAACTCTATAATAAATAAAATACCCCACATTAATATGGGTGGGGGGGTATATATTTATGTATTTTTTCAATAACATTTACCACCCTCCAAAATTACTATATTTGCTAATATAAACCAATACATTTTCCCAATCACATCACCCGTATTAATAAAAACAAAATCACCATCACTACTAAAATGCCCATTTCATTAATGTCTAACTCCAAACAACCGTCATACTATATCTTGCTAACAACATAAACTAACACATAATATCAATACCCTCCATTCATATTTTTATACTAAAGTTCAATTTAATTATACAGATAACATATCACTGAAATTTTCAAATCCCTAAACATTTAGTTCAAAACTTCAATGTTACTTTAGTTTAAAATTATATCTTAACGTGTATGTGTTAACCAACATAAAGACACCACTAAAATGTTAATGGAAATATAAAAACTCAGTTGTCACCTTACATAAAAAAACCCAACTATTGGGGTTCATAAAAAATTGATAAGATTAAACACCCAATTCTATGTTAGAAATAAACCAATCAAGTGTTTAATTTTGCACAAAAAATGTTGTTGCAAAAATCAGAGTCCATTGGAAACTAATAACTACCCCTTACTATCCTCAAATAATTCGCTACCCCCAGAAAAAGATCATAAACCAAATATAACAATTACAATTCGGCCTAGTAATTATCAACGCAGCAACTTAATCTCCTACAACTCACAACCCCCTAGTGACAACACTAACACATGAAAAATACGCTGATGGGGGTTTCAACACCCTCCCACATCCCCATTGGGATACAACCAAAACTCCATTTCCCAATAATAATGACAAACAGAACTACCTATGTTACCACTTCTTTCAAACACTCACAATTCTTATACCCATATAAACATCCAAACAATATTTCCATATGACCGAAGGTCCTTACACTCCCATCAATATAATAGGTCTTGACCAATAATATCAACTATATTTAAAGCACCTCTAATAAAACCTCAAAATCAAAATGAATCCCCAATAATACAACCCATACACACTTAACTCAAGAAGCATTACCAAACCTCAGACCATTTTTATACTACATTAAGCTGAGTTACTTCCAACCAAGAATTCAAAACACCGTACTGACATTTCTGTAACAAAGTAAATGGCCCATCCAACCTACCTACTAAAAGTTATAAACCCTATGCTTAGCTGCCACACCATCTGGTACCAAAAATAATACTCTTGACACTTCGCGAAATATCAAAAGTAATACTGGTTGGGTGGTATACACCCAAATACCCCTATTATCGTATAGTCCCCTTGCTACCTTTCCGCCCTTCCAATATTCACCTTAATGTCAACCTAAATTATGCCACAACCCAACCTCCCAAGTTCACACCACTACACCCTCCTCCCACCCTTAAACCAATACCAACCTAGTGAACCAATCCCTTCAAATCAATCTCGTCACCCAATCAGTGAAAGTACACCTCGTATCAATATACTCTAAACCCCCCCCCGTCAATCACCCCCTCTCTGGCAGCGGTATACGGGTCATTGACACACCAACATCCTAAACCCAAACAAAGTCCTTCTTATCAACGTGATACTACATACGGGGGGAACCCCACAGAAGCTAACGTCACTCACCCCCAATACCCTAACCAAACCACAACCTGTTCATTTTAGGCAAACCCACGGTACACCCCCACAACGTCCCACAAATCCCCTACCCCACCTCCCCACTCAAACCACCCCATACATCCCACAAAACCCAAATATTATACCATACTTCTACCCATTAACCTACATCACACCTTCAAACACCATAACACCTTTTTTACCCCCCCCAACCCCTAAAGGGTTTACACCTCACCTAAATTCCCTTCACCCCCCCCAAAACCCATTCCCTCCCACCCAACCATCATTTTACAACCTCACCCCTTTACTCACAACCAACCACCCCATGGCATTATCAACCATACCCAATTAAACAAATACCCCTAGAAAAAAAAATCCTATACACATCAGAATACTCACAAATAACAACCCATACTCTCATTAATCACCCATAACCCCCCACTTAGGATATTTCACTACCAAACCTCCCCATAATAGTAAATAAGTTGATAACAGTAATTTCCTAATACCAAGTCCATAACCCCACAACTAAAAACATGAAAACATCTAACTCCAGCGCCGGGTGGGGCAAATCCACTTAATCACATCCTCCCACCATCCCTTATACCTCCACGTAACCGCCACCCTCCTCTTATCAGCGGTTAACACTATTTACTAGTCCCACACGTGTCTGTCTTCATAAAAAACACAGCATCAACAAGCTTTCAAAAAAAAGTCCCCCACATCCATATCAAACCCCACTCAACCCCAACCATAAATAACCTCCCAAACCCCACCCCCATTTACGACTTCCACACCTTCTTCAGACGGTGAAACATTATCCACTTCCTGACCCAGGTCCAATAATTTACTTCTACATGACCATACGACAAACCACCATTTCCGAACTATACATCCAATTAATACTCCTATCACCATAATCCTCCCCCAACTATCATACAGAAAACCCCATAATTGTCATTCTTCCTTTCCATCCATTCAAACCCTACAACATTACCCATCTCCCAATCTCTAACAACACCAACCTTCTTCTTACAAACATTATTTAAAGCCATACAACCACCCCTACCGCTACATAACATTTCCCTTCAACATAATCCGGTATATTGCATTTAACACTGTGCCTATTTCACAAAACAGTTAAAAGACTACTCCCGTATCATTATTTACATCCAAAATTCCAAAAGTACCAAACAAACCCCGTGGTATCCTGACTAATCTATCAAAACCTCATCCAATGTCTTATAAATCTAAATTATAACATCCTGAAGAGGAAGAGACCACTCAAAAATTCTCTATAGAACTTACATGCCCCCAAATTTTAAACTTTTCCATACCATCCTACTACAGAAAACCCCAAGTTACTAAGGCTTCGTTGTACAAGAATGATCAAATACTATGTTTAATCAATTCTTACCAATTATAATACTATTTTAAAACCTTTAAACCACCTTAATCCAAGAAATTAATTACAGATAATCACCCATGACCATATCTTAATCAAGCTAAAGCTAATTTTCTGATACAGTATTAACTTGTGCTAAATTACAAACTCTACAAGGACCATAAACATTTTCTTGGGTTCAAACCATCCACTTTCGCCTCATACACGACAATCAGCTTTAATTACCACCCTCAAAGGTCCCTGGAGTCAACGTGGATCTGTATGGCATGAAACAATGAAAAAAAATATCACCCCTTCCGTCGTTAATCTATTTAAATAATAACTAATCTAAGTCTTATCATACTTCAAGAAGGTAAGAAACTATTCACAATGTCATATAATTAGAAATCCCTGTGACATCAATCGTTTTCAAATCCTCTACTCCCTTCCTAACCCACCTACCTCCTACTTTATATTTTTCATATTACCTCCCATCCCCCCCCTTATAGACTCCCCCCCCTCCCCCCTCCCCCATGTTCATACACTTCCCTCATTCTTCCAATTTCGTTACCAACTAATTAATCCATCCTCCGTTTCATATTTTCTTTTTTCAGATCCATCCCACTAGTGTCGTTTCTTACACCATCATTAATCTACTATCCCATCTTATGGCACTTCTAATATATATTCCCGGAGATCTCCCTTTCTACAAACCACCCACATATCTACAAATCAATAATGTTTCCCTAATATAAACCCCTACCATAGTTCTTCCAGAGAATTTTCACGCCCCAAACAACATTCAAACATCCAATCCCTACATAACGTCCTCCCCCCCAACTCTTTAGTCCCCCTAAATAAACCCAAATATAGAGTGACCCAGCCAGTACAAATCCCCTTCATGATTAAAACCTTTCCTACTTTCCTCCAACACTAAGGTTACTCTTTTATATCCACAATTTACTTCTTCTTAATCTAGCACACCCCTCTATACCAGTATCACACTCTCATTAACCTTTTCACTGACCCTCACCCCCATCACTTCTCTTAACTTGTGTTCAATATTGCCAAATTCAGCGCACTTCAAGCATAACTATATCACCAGTCACCCAAATTCCTACAAAACTCCCTTAAAGAGAAAACGCTCCCTCCACAAACACCATTAGTACCTAAAGAGTTCTCAACCTGACCTAAATCCCTAAAAAAAACCTATCTCCCCAGACTAACAGACTCAATCCTTTAAAACATATACTATATAGCAAATTTTCATTAGAAAAAAACACACTCATAATTAATATATTAAAACAATACAATTTCCGCCCCCTTTCACCTACCCCCCGCCCCAATTACAACTTCGCCAATTATCACCCCCCTACCAGTAATGGTCCAGTATATATCACATTCCTGCCCCTACTCCCCAAATCCAGAAAACTCCCCCATTCACAAACCTAAACCCCAACCAATCAATAAATCCTTTTCCTCCCCCCCCCCCCCCCACTTAATACTCACTTACCGTCCCTATCCGCCAACACTCAGGATTATACATCAAAGTTCTGAGATTAAAACCGTTACAGCGCAGAAAGGTAACATGAAACTAGATTTCTCTTCTCACTCAGGTAATCTTGCACCAAAATAGTGTAGAATGCGATAAACATCAGGCTATTCAAGCAAGGACAGCATACAGGGAAACGAACTTCCAGTCTGAACAGGGCAACCTCCGTGACTATTTGACTATCTTGAGATACAACTACTACTGCAAACGACTACCCTCAAAAACATCTTCACTCATTTAAGTTTACCAAAAATTGGACTCCATACCAACAATACACTCCTCAATCAAATCCCATCTACTTACATGTATCTCGTGTTAAAAAACACAAGTAACATCTAATATTAGGTCGAGGAAATATGAATAGCAATCTGCTCAGGTACTACATAATAGCCAAGCCCACAGGGACTTTACCAACCATATCACGCGAACTCCGTATCATTTAAATTCTACTTTCCTCTAATTCAAACTAGGCTCCTTCTACCACATGTAAATTCTACGTAACAAAACATATCCATATCCAAAGTTATCCGTAAAATTGATTACGGGCATGGAGGTTAACTTAAATTTACCTTATTACTATGATGACTGGGTCTCATTAAACGGAGACCTGATAACAAAACCTCTCAACAATGGTGAATGGCGTCTTCCTTACTCGTAATGGTTACCACTGTTCAATTCACGCCCTACACCATTCAGCAGACACATACTTCTTATATCTACGCGACATGTCTACATAAATAATCACAATTCAATGTACTTTATCTAACACTAATCCCCTCTTATAATGCTAACACAACGAGCAAACTGTTAGTGATTCAATCTGTTTCCAAAATGAATCCTAGGATTTCCGCCACATAGGGCAAATTTTTTGGTCGTGTGCGTTACTAAAACCGTACATCGACTAAAGTTCTACTACTCTCGTGTTAAATGTCATGTACGTGAGTGTGACGTAGCTCGCGTACATTCACAAGCCAGCAGGCATAACAACGCTCGTCAAAACGGTCGTGGAACCGCCATGTGTGATCCATATATACAATTCATAACTATATTGTCCTCCACATCCAACGTTCATGACAACATAAATTTCACAACTTAACATACATATAATCCAAATCATACTTCTTGAAGAACTAGTACAAATGTCAGTCAGCATTCTCCATTCTCAACAAACAACTCCTTATTTAGCGCTCTACATACATACTCAATCTAGAGTTCATACTCTGCATAAAACGCGTCATAATCGCAAGTTGATGACATATAATAAATGGCAATCATTATCGATGCTTCTATATCTGTAAGCTTCTATAATTAATATACGGTCAATGGATTCCCTTTTCCCTGAAACACGGCGTGTCCAAATTATAATTGATATTGGAAAGCTTTAATTTGCCCATTCATCATAAGGTACGTCTAAAACCTTCGGACAGATCTTAGCAGAAACCATGGCAGAATCTAATCAGCCACTCACGGTCAGCATCGAGTGCCTCTGACACATAATACAATGGCCGAAATACGATGCTTCTATTCTTACTGCTTCTATAATATATTAGGGATCACAATGGGTCCTTCCTTTGCACACAGGATTCGGTTATCATTTCGCTTCATAACTGTTACGATTTTCCGTTCTCGCGCTCTGTGTTAACTTAACACGTCGGTCGATCTTCTACTTCATCGTTCAAAATTCTCATGGCGTGCATCTGTTCGGTGCTGAGTTTCACATAGTCGTCACTTTCTGACGCAACTCATATATCAGTTGTTCTTTTAAGTAGATTGCATAAGGATCCGTACAGCAGGTATGTGACGTCAGCTATGACCAATCTCTTGGAGCTTATCCCTCCACGAGCTTCAGTTCATCCGTCGGCAAGCAATGTTGCTGTGATATCAATTATTAGTTCATGGCTCTAGACGCATTGAGACTCGCTCCTGTACATCCAATGGCTACTTGTCTGTATCACTGACTTCTCAGTCTCTTTGATTTGGTTCACATCTAAGATGTATGTCTATTGGTTTAGTCATATTCTGTCTAGCAGGGGCATAACTTATCGTGGTTGTAATGCCGTCAGTCTCTGCCTCAGCTGCACTATTAGTAAGAGAGTCGCTATCTTTTCCAATTGTATATGAGAGTACTCAGTCCTTCCCACAAAGAACGATTCGATATAAATTCGTACTCTGTCATCTCAGCATCGGTTTTAATTTCTGTGACTACTGGCATCTTGAAGAAAGCTCCCGAGCATGATAATCTGCTATTGTCTTAGGCAGATGCATCCACTAGTCCTTTGAATGAAGCATCGCTCACGCGAACGATATTGCGCTCCCATTGACCCTCTGCTCTCTCATGACTCCAATTTGTGCCATAGACAGCTAAATCGTCTACCTGCACGGCTTGCATGACTCTCAGTGGATTTGCTTCCACTTCACTTTCTGTAAGTGATGTTACCTCTCTACATTCAGTTGCTGGCATCCTGAGACAAAGTTCCATCCCTTGATACTCATTTTTCGGTTTTTTGGCTCACTATATCAGTAGCACTACTATCAGCACCACTTCTAAGCTACTTTAAAGATGAATAGAGCACGTCCACACAACACTGATAGACACGAAGGTAACGTCGTCTTGCTCAGACGAGGAATCTTTGACCCTCCTTTCAGATGGCATCATTATTTTTGTAGGCTCTATTGTCTTCCGTTGCATGTTAGCACACGATTCTATATTAGATTTTTGTTGGCTTTTTTTCCTCGCGTATCTCTTCCACACTATAAACTATTTTGCACATCGCACGGCAGGCATACTTCGTAAAAACATCCTCACTGTAGACAGACCTCTCCCAGTGCCGGTACCAAAAAAACAGCAGAATCCCTTAGTTTACACCAAACTAGACCCGCTCAACACAACAAGACACGCCAGAACTCCGGGTTGTTTTAAAAATAACACTAGCTCACTCTCTCTTAGTTCCCATTTCATGACTGTTCAGTATGGCACATGGGCCAATGGTTCACATGTTACTCGATTGAAATGATAGCTCCGTGTAGTCTGTCAGTGTGTATATGCTCCCTCCACCTACAATTCCGCGTAAGGGCACGAGATGTTTCTCATATACTACCAGTCTCAGCTATTGGAGATTACCAGTTCGTCGCCTTTAGGAATTCAGTACGGTTTTCTCCCTCATAATGAGTCTTCAGTAGTAAGTCATGACAAAGCTTTCAAAAGCAAACAGTGTGGAGTATAGGACCTGTATGAGCTTCGGCATGGTTGGCTTCTCATCACAAGAGAGGATCGACCCAACACATAATTCCTAGACGTGGTGTGTCTGCCTCCTATACCTTACTGGGAACCTCCCAATGCAGGTCGCCCCCCTCCTCCTTATTTAAGCCACGATGGCTTGCGCACCGGACCTAAGGCTGAGTGAACCCGGTTATATATAGTCTCGCAAACTAGTCTGTATATCTATATATCGTATAATATATATTTTTTTTATATACTATATCTTCCACATATACATTCGCCCCAAAACGTGGGAGGCACTATAAGGATGCGTATACATCAGCTTAGACGGGTCACTAGAAAAAAAAAGGGATCTTCGTATCCTATAGGTACGGTGCGTATCGCTGATTAGTCCACGCTATTTGTAGGTTTATTAATATCGATCGTCGTTCACCTAGCAGTTGTCTGGTGCTAACGATCGTATTAAGATCAGACATCAAAATCGATATAAATAGTAGAACTATACTAGTAATTGCACATAGCATACATCAGCTAGATTATTCGACAGTCACATACGTAAACATATGTGTTGCCTGGAAGGATTAAAAAGCTACAAAAGATTGCCTACATATGTTCTGTACATACAAAACTCAGCTGATTGAACAGAGGATGTTAGACAGGGCAAAGAGTTCTAAAGGAGTCTTCGTGTGAACCACAGGTTAGTTGTTGCGTCTACCTACAAAATTACATGAATGCTTATAGATATGGTTACGGCTGGAACCCACGCAATGGGATACCAAAATGGATTTCTCGTTTTACTTCTAGCTTAAAAGAATCAACGTTTATAACATGTTTTACAAACGAAAGAATAGCACAGTTGTTTAGTATGTGATGGTTTGTGGGGGACAGAGATCGATGAATGATTTACCAACTGGTGATTATTTAGAAAAGTAACAACCACAGGAACGAATGACCTGAAAACCACGATCAGCTATCCTATTTGGTTGGCCAGTTGTTGTCAAGGCAGGTCACGCAACAGAAAAGGATAGCTGAATCACGGGTCATAGATTTTTAATCAGAGTTTGATTCCAGTGGATTCCAAACAAAAAAAAAGTCTGTATCTGCTGAGTTCTACTACGTACCAGGCGGTGTAATAGCATTGCTATACCCTACTCCCCGAAATGAGTATGTCCTCATGCTACATTAAGGAAACTGAAGTCCACGGGAACATGAATAAGACATTAGTGGAGGACTAATTTGATGGAAGACAAGTAGCACAGTAGACTGTTCGTTACGTTTTTGTACGCCACTAGGATTCTGGGAAGCGGTGCAGAACACAACTTTGTGTCCGTCCATAGGACCACCTGGCACGCAGAAATCCTGAATCTTTGTCGAAAGACAGATATGCTCTTTCTTCTTATCATGACCTCATGTTTGAAGGGGATTTACATATTTGAAATTTTCATATTTTTAACATGCATGATTGTGGACCCCTTCATCTGTTTACAGATTTTTTTACTTCGGTTTTTGTGACTAACAGGAACTGTTAATTACATATGAGTCCCCGCTATCCCTACCTCCCCCCCACCGTGAAATATCACTCTTTAGTAGATAGAACAATGACTCTTTTGTGATTTCTATGTATACATGTGTTTTTTCCTTAAGGCATAAAATAATCCCCCTATACATCCACAGTCACTTGTCACCACCACATGCCAAATTACAATATTGGCGCTAAAAAATAATTCTCAACAATAAAATACATTTATTCAACTTCTATATAATCATCTCAAAAAAAATTACAAATTACTAACAAATATTTATAATCTAAGTTGGTAAAAATAACTTAAATAAATCACAATATCTCATATACTAAATAACCTCCATATATTCACAATATAATCGATAAAAACTCATTGTTCATATCAGTTAAACATAGCAGTAAATAGTCCTCTATATTCACTCAAAATATGACTTGTTTTTGTTCACGATTATTGAAGTATAGTAGGCAATTTATATGGGTCACTTTGTTTCTTATCATAAACTTCTCAGTTGACAACTGGTTTAACCAATGTCAAACCTAAGTTCATTTCCCATATTTAACCTCTTACATTTGAACAAACATTTTATTCACAATATACTACTGATACATTATACTTCAGCATATAAATACAACTGAAACATCTCCTTAATACTTTAAATAAAAGATACTCCAAATCTCTATCACTTTTGTAACACAAAAAAACAAATGCCATCTTAATATACAGATAATTACCCCTCTACCCTACATACCACAAACGTAATACTATAACAAAACACAAAACTATAAAAACATCACAAATTAAACATAATAATCCACCTTCAACAAAAACTTGACAAGGGTATTTACACAATAACCCACTCTATTTTATGTGCCAAATTCAAGTCTTCCAGACCATAAATTATACATAACCTGGTACATAACATTCTAAGCAAAATAATATGAATAACGATACAGGTTAAACTACTTGTCTTTCGAAACTACCTTGATTAAGCTTTTTTTTATATTATTCTAGTATTTACTCCTGGGCTAACGAGATGATAACTTATTATTATCTTGTAATTAGTTAATTATGTTAATGTTACGGCTTTATCCTAAACCCTTTTCTCATACCATTCTTACAAACATCCTATTATTTAATATTTACTGTTACTTTTACTATATAAATTTCCATCCATACTATCACAAAATAACTATAATTATATCATGTATAATTCAATTACACATTGCATATACACAATTTTTTCACTCACATCAAATAACCCGTTCTGGTGTAGTCAATAATAGTAGTATTCTGATCTAATCGTTATTAATGACAATTTTTGTTTTATTATCATTCATAAAATTTAGTTATTAATACATTATATTTACTAATAATCTTTAAATCTGGATAGTGAATTCTATAATCAATATAAATAAATTAACATACTCATTAAAATTACAAAAACAAATATTAACATCTAATGCATCCCATATAACAGTGTTGCACAATTACTCACAGAAATTTATAGTCCCAAGATTACTTTCTAAATAATTAAAATAAAAATTATCACTATATCATTACCTTAAAAATAAATATAATTTTTTAAAAAACCCACAAATATATAAACAATTCCTCCCTCTCAACCTTAACTTCACTCTATACCCATTAAACATAATATTATTCCCTCTTTTAACAAATATCCAATAAAAAATCATCCAACATCAATAACATTAATCACAATCTAGGACTAAACACTACAAATAATAATACGTGATCACAGTAAAATACCCACTACCCAACACATACAAAGTTTAATCAAAAAAAAATCTACTCTTAAAATACAAAATCTGTGTGTGGGGGGGGGGGCGGGGGGGGGGGGGGAGGGGGGCGATATAGGGGGGGGTAGCACTATACTACTTCCAAACCCACAAATCAAATACATATTATACACAAAAAAAAAAAAAAAAATACCCTAATAACCCCATCTCTTCACCCACCACCTCTATATCCTCATTCAATATAAAAAACTCCTTCCCATCTCTCCCCTTTCACTATTCATATAAAAAATACTCATAACCCTCACCACATCAACACACTCATACTTCAAATCGCCAAACCCCACAACCCACCCCCCCCCCCCCCCCCCAAACCCCGCCAGCCCACCCCCCCCCCTCCCCACCCCCACCCAACCCCCACCCCCCCCCCCATCCCAACCCACCCCCCACACCAAACCTCCCCATCCACACACCTCACCCACACCATAACCACCACCCATCCCCACACCCCCCACAAAAACACCAACCCACCCCCCCCCTTAACCACCCAAATCCCACAACCAACCTCACCCCCCCACCCCCCTCCACCCCCCCACCAACTCACCCCATACTACAGGAACCCCTGCCCCCCCCCCCTCTCGCCATTCCCCCCTCCACCCCCCAACCTCCCCCGCCCCCAACCGTGTACTTTTCCCTACTTTTCTTTTCCCCCAACCCCACCCCCCCCCCCCCTTCCCCAAACCGCCTTATTAACCCCCCTTTTCCCCCCCCCCATTCCCCCCCATACCTTCCATTTTAAAAACCCCTTTTACTCGTTTTCCCCCCCCCCATTACATCCCTCATTTTTTTTTACCCTCCCCCCCCCCCCCCCCCACTCCACCCTCACTACCCTTTTTTTCCCCCCCCCCACGCACGCCCCCAACCCAACCACGCCCCCTCCCCCCCCCCGACCCCCTACCACATCTCCCTACTTTTTACTTTATCTTATACAAAACCACAAAAACCCTATCCCCTCCCCCCCCCCATCCCCCTCCCCCCCCCCGCCCCACCCCAACCCCACCCCCCCCCCAATCCCTCCCCAACATAACTATCCCCCCCACCCCCCCTCTTC